>VVHJ01011028.1:1246-23197 GCA_015107715.1 Tylochromis polylepis
CTATATTATTGCATGCCTTTCTCATCCCAGACACAGCTGATTCCTATGAGTCTAAGGGATGTTTATTTGTCAGAAGTTGTGTCTGGCACCCTGTGTTTGTAGCACCCACTGTCTTTAACCTCCACACTGCCTTCGAGTTACAATGTTTCTGTCAAGCAGCAAACCCAGCTTGGCAGGCCCAAAACAGCCTGCCTTTCCATTAAACATTCATGAACCGCAGTGCAGTGGCACCAATGCAGAAAGGTCACTCAAGAATGATAGGTTTAGTCATATATAGCACCCTGCAACAACATGCCTACTTCTAATAAATAAATACATTCCTCTTAGACCTGCACCTGGTACCCTATTTGTTTTGTAACAGAAACAGAAGATAGCATTGTTGCATGTCGTCTTTACTGAATATTGCATTGAAGAAAATAATTTGAAACCATCCCTCACTCACTCAAATCCCACCTGTGGCACTAATTGTACTGTTAAAGGTGCAGTTCACCCTAAACATAATGGAAATTTCTCCTAAAGAATGAAGGCTGCAGTCTATTACTCAGGCAGATAGTTTCAGAGTAACTGGCTGAGGTTTGGAGATGATAGTAGTAGTTCAAAAGTCCAAAAATGTGCATTTGTAAATATCAGTGTCAGCATACCTGGCAGGATGAAATGACAACAGTTATCCTCTCAGTAAAATACTCGACATGCAAAATGTGTAGAAAGTTTCCTCTATCTACACTGAGTTGAACAGTTGGCAGATGTGAATTCTCTCGGGCTTTGAGCACCAAAAAAGGCACATTAGTATAAAGTACAGTACTTCTATTAACAGAGTCTTTTGAAGTGCATAATTATGTTCAGCAAATGACATCCAACAATGGCTTCAGGCATTTAATGAAGCGAGAGCGAGGTCTTTTATATTGTATAGCGCACTTCCTCCAAGTATAACTTTTTGCTGTTAAACTCCTTTTCTTGCACAAATGTACTTGCAACACTGAGCAGCTTATTTGTCACATTGTTATGTAAGCACACAAATATCCATGCACACCAATTGCAAATGTTATCATCACCCTTTCGGTTGTTGTGTTTAAGGAAAGTTCTCTTAAGTACAAACTGCAGTGGTACTACAAAGATGCTGTGGATATGGTCATAAAATGTGCACATTGTCATTGCAGCATTAACCTTATCATTTTATCTTTAGCAGTCGTGGGTTGTTTAAAGCACACAGACGTAACTGAGGCCATTAGAGAGTAATCACTGGGGATCTGATTCAATGTACTGGGAAGGGCTGCTTGAAGGGGCAGCAAAACAAATCGCATTACACCTCAATTAACACCAGGGAGGCCTCTGGAGTCCAGTTTCATTCGTGGCAATAAAACTCTCTGTCTCTCACTAGCACACTTTCTGCATGCAAATTAAACACACATAGCACATCTGATGAAATGAGCACAACCTCGAGAAAAAAAAAGAAGAGAGACACATTTACTGTATGTGTATAATTGCAATTTCAGCAGAGCTAGTTACAGTAGTGAACTGCCACCCCTCCCTCTGACCCTGCCCGTCTCACTTGGTTAATTATGAAATGCTGCATCTGGCTCAGCGGGCGGTGAGCGGACAAGACCACCCTGTGGAGTGGCTGGTGTCACCATCAAGAGACAAGGACAGTTCCACAGTGCAGCTCAGGGCCAATTACCCACCTGCTGCATGACTGCAGCTCAGGGGTGTCATTTCATCCTAATACCACTGCCATAATTGCTGTTGTTTTCCCAGTTAGAGGGTTATGGAAATGAGATCTTAAGTGCCGCTCAAATTAGACCATGCTTTATAACTGGTCAACTTTGTCTGAACTGTTAGATTCAAGAGCAGGAATTACTCAGCGCCAACTATGATATTAGTATTAAATGTTCATTTAAATGGATTAGGGAATCTCAGTAACATATTAATCTAATTACATGGTCAATTAAGCTTAATTATACCTGTTGAAATGTTCTTATAGCCTATTATTTAGCAGCTATTTAATAGATAATTTTATTTGTGGAAAAAAATTAATTAAAAAACATATAAAACGTAACTTGAACTTGTTCTCATTAAACAAACCCTTTCCATGCTACTGCAATTGCTGAAGCAGCATCATTGTTATTCAGCTGTATTCTGGCAAGATTAAGAAAAAAACTAGACCACATGGTAAACAAAACAGTAGCACAAGGACTTATCGCTGTCACTATCTGTTTTTCACACTGGCTGAGCAGCATGCTGGAATAACGTGTCTCCTGTTAATTTCACAGTCAATTCCAGAGGCTGAATGGCGCTCTTCTTCTCTTGCCATTATTTCCCTCAGGGCACCACATGAGGGCTTCTAAAAGCAGGGGACAAATCAAGGTCAATGAAAAATTATAGACACTGAAAGGCTAAGACCTGTACTCTATTATGGCCTCTATGACAATTATTGCTGATATTAAGCAGGTGATTCACTGTTGGATGGGTTTTTTAAAAAAAAGGAGAAAAAAAAGGAGAAAAAAAATATCAGTACAAGGCTTGGTCTCACAGGGATGCACTCTGAAATTGCCTTTCAAATTAAGTGTACAAATGTTCAATAATTAAAGTACAGAGCTTTCTATTCAGCGAACAGTGTAGTGCAGATCTTAGCTGTATTAAATGTCCAGAAAAGATGTTTTGAGTGGTAATGAAATCCTTCCCTTAGCTGCCCCTCACTCTATAGTGACTAACCATTCAGTTCTATGCTTCAGCTGACTTTAGCCTCCAAACATATTAGTGAAGATGATGATGAGTGACAGGGACTTTTACGTCTCGCCCTAATTAACAAGACACTCTTGTCCCCCCTTAACATTTACTATTGGAGGAGGGCTGACACATGCCCGTCAGTCAATCACCTCTCCTTTTGCCCCTCTTCCAAATGCACACAACCCTCCCCCATCGCCTTCACACTTGCAGGCCTGTTGCCACCAGTGTCACAGCCAGCTGGCATCAATCTCGACGTCTCTTTTTCCCTTCTTCCAAACGCAAACTGAGAAACAGCACAGCAAAATCAAGAATATGAAAATCTCCATATGCCAGAATCAAATATGTACTTTTCAGTGCTAGTAAATCTATTTACCAGTCAGTCCAATATCGCTGGAAGAAAGCAGCTCTGAAGAGGTGCTTGTTTTTTATTTTGTCTGGCTCCTTCTAAAATGAAATTGTGAAGGTAGCTTGAAAATAGCTAGTATCTTTAGATCAGCATACAATAATGATATTCATATGAAGCCTGAGGTACAACGAATGCAGTCTGGTGGCACAGAGGTGCAATTCCTCCAACTCAACTCAGAGCACAAAAAGGGGCATTACTCAACAATGGCATGAAACTGTAATACTGCAGCTTTTAGTATCAAATAAAGAGGCACGATTTTAAAAAGCATCACCTACTGACATAAGTTTGTTCACTGGATCTGTGACACGGACCACTGTAAAACAAGACGGAGTAGGACTGTGACATCTTTTTCCTTGGTGTAGTTGACCAAATTCAGAGTGGTAGATTTACTTTATGCACTAATAGTAACAAGAGGAACCACGACTGCACTTAGCTAGAGGACGTGCTAGACGCTTGAGAAAAACTGTGTGCTAAATGCATCCATTTGTTTGCATTGATCTTTATTTCATGGTGTGAAGGTGAACCATTAACGTCTTTCTTTGCTTTAGGAGTTTCCTGTATTGACTTTGGGATTCTTCCAAAGTGTGAATAGCCACTGAAATGTCCACAAATGACAAGAAGCACTGAACAACATAGAGACTGAGAATTTAATTTGCTCTTTAAGTCAAAAAAGAAAAAACAATGTAATTGTAAAATGTAATTGGCTCTTTACTCAAGCTTCCCAGAACCCCAACCACTGACACACTTTTCTTCTTCTTTCCCACATTTTAAAGATTTGCATTGGTAATTGCATTTGCACCCAGTTTTAGGTAAATGAGAGGCACGAACGTCAAGCTTTCAGATTGGGTTGCCTCACGCAACCCAAGAGAAAACCTGCAGTGCAGAAACAAGAAGTCAAAGTCCCGCATAGCTTATAAGGCTTATTAACAGTCATTTCCAGCTGTAGCTGGAATAATAACAACACTGACTATAAAATGCAGTACTTTAGTTTTCCATTGAGGCAAAGTGTTGAAAATGAGTGGAACTGCTGTGAGTCATAATGTGGATTGATACTCTCATAATAATCATGCTCGACTGTAAAGAAAAAAAAACCCTTCAGCTATCTGTCTTTCCTGCTCTTTTTATTTCTCTTTCACTTCGACTGCATGGCAACTACAACTATAACTGGTCTCACTTATCTTGTAACCTGACACAGTGATGTGCACAGCTGTGAGTGATTGCATATAATGAAATATCGCTGTTTAATATATCTGCATAGTGTGTACAGTGTCACTTTAGTGTCTTGCTTTAATCAACTTTTGTTGCACACACACAATAGCGGTGTGGTTTGAACAGAGCGCTGGTTTAGTTTCACAGAGAAAGTCTGAATATTTGTCCTTTTATCTTTTCTTTGTAAAAGCCACACACTGATTTGATTTGAAAGTTGTTTAATTTATTTTTGAACAACAACATAAAAACAAATCAATATTTCAAACTAGAGAGACTGAGGCAATCAGCCCATCTCAGCCTGCAACAAAGCTCCATGAAATGTTTTACATCTTAGTCTAATTCATGCTGCTGTAAGCGGACATTTTTCAACATAAAGGAAGCAGGAAGCTTAGAAAATAACAATAGTGCTCTCAGTCAGAAAGCCATCTATATAAATACGTGCTAGTTCAAATATGTGAAAATGCACATCGATCATGGAGACAGTTTTCACTCTAAACTCTCTATAGACTAGTTTGGAGTGGAAAAAATGGTTACGTCACATGAGTTGTGCATTCGATCAGGAGAAAAACAGCAGAAACAAAAGTGAGAGAAAAAAAAAGAATTTTGACCTGCTGGATGTCAGAACAGAATTCTGTCGTTGAAGCCAATCTCTAAGGCAAAAACACAGTTTATGACTGTAAATCATTGGATGGACTAAATGAAATCATTCAGAACTAGAGTTCACTTCTTATCAGGCTAGATTTCGAGGTTTTGCTCAATATGAAATCTTTAACAAACGCACAGTAAAAACAAAGTTAGCAATCTAGTTAACAAGCATAAATTTGCAGCTGCAAAGGTGGCACTTCCAGCTGACACTGGGCACAATGTGAGCAACATTAATGGCAAGTAAACAAACCAAACCTGTTGAAAACCGTTTATAGCACTCTATATAATTTATGCAACCTTTGGTGAATTTATAGGGCATATGGTGATATTACATCTGCAATATAAAATTTCCTTTAAACTGTGAATGAATGTAGATTTACTTAACAACATAAAATTGTTGTTGTTTCAATGTGTTAACAGAGGACTTAATTGGAGGAACTCATGGAGCCGCAAATTTCAGAGTTTGTTCACTTATTCAAGGTCGATTCAGTGTATGGAAGCTCCATTGGTACCTAGTTTGAATTGTTCATAACAGCGAAACATTAAAAAGGTCTACTCTCCTCTGTTCATTTCTATTGTTTTGAAGTTGCTTCATTCATTTTTATTTCTATAACAGCATGTGCTGTGTGTTGTGCTGCTGATTTAATCAACTTTTTTTCTTACAAAAGAATAACTGATTAAACTGTTATATAGTTGCTCTGTTTGGACACTAAAACCACAAACAGAAGTATAATGACTAACATCTGAGGCTGAACTACCACTTCCCTCCACATATCCTCATTTACTCATTTTTCTTGACAGCCCAGCTCCTATAAACTCCTTCCTTTTTACAGCGAGAAAATGGCTGTCTGTGCCACTGTGTGTCTCATCAAAGGATACAAAGTTTTTTCGACATTATTCTGAACACAGCAAACTCCCATCTATCCTCCTGGACACGTTTGCTGAGTTTGACAATGACTTCAGAATGGCCTAGTGTGGGAGGAGAAATCATCTGTTATTTGGCCCATGGCGGTCCATACATCAGTTGCCCTGGAGTGGAGCTCACTTCCAGGAGGCCCTCTGTTTTTTGTGCCTATCCAGCTACCTATCTGGACGGCCAACTGACAACATCAAGGAGATTTAGAGCAGAGTCTCAGTGGGCCTGGTCTGAACAATCCCAGTAGATGGGAAACAGTAATTACAGCTAGAAGGCTCACTGAGAGTCTGGAGCGTTGCAGAGATTCAGTGTCATAAGGCCAATAGATTCCTGGGAACCTGGAACAAATGGTTGCTTCAGCTGTCAGAGCAGAAAAAGAGCTACAGATTTGAACAAATTTGACTTCAGAGGAGGTGATTTAGTGGTTTAGCTGTCTGCTTAGTGCCATAATTCTACCCAGATGGGAACATTAAGACTTTAGGTTGACATTATGACTTGTGTATGAGTTATTTAAGATTAATAACACTTGAGAAGAGCCAATTCAACTTCACAAAATGACAAAATGCTTAGCTACCTATATTATTCTTAAACCATATAAATATTTTAAATTCTCTCATGGTGTTAATAATCTGTGTTTAGGATCACTGCAGTAAACTCATGTGGTGTAGACCAAGATGAGACAATAGGGAAACAATAAGCACATAAATACACGACATACCCTGAGAAGATACTTTCTCGAGCCCTTTAGTGACTCATTCGCAATATCTGCAGGATTTAATTAGGGTCAACGCAGACAATAAAGTGCCACCCTGACCTACAGAGGCCCAGAAATTTACAGCAGGGTCCACACAGCCTCTGGTGGTGTCTGCAGCATTATCTATTTCTAAATCTTCCTGCTTCATATTCTCCACCATCTCCCTGTTTCACTCGACAACTCTGTCATTCTAACTCTCTGTCATTCTGCCGCTCTCTTTTACTTTAACCTTTCAAGCCACAATCTCACTTTCTCCCACTCTCTCTATAAATATCTGTCTCTGAGACAGTCTTTTTCCCCCCTTTTCCCACTTGCTTCTGAAGAGAACAAGGGAATCTTCCATCCCCTGTGGATCTGAACACCCACTCAAGGTTAGGAGTACTGCAGATCCAGGAGCTAACGGATCAAGCTTTTAACGGTCACACAGAACTTAAGACATTTGTACAGGCCATTGCATCAATAGCCCTCACTACCAAGTACTAACTCACTTTTCTACTAAACAAAAAAACAAACAAACAAAAAAAAAACTATAGCTGGATTAAATTCTTTAATTTTTCATTCTGTTCCTGCTTTCCCCAAAATAATACAGCAGAAACACAATTAAACTTGTACATCCCATTTTGCTGAGTGAAAGCACAGTTTGTATTCTTACACACAAGCAAAGCAAAAGCAACAACATCTTCCTTTTATACATCAAAGTTTAGTCATTTTCTCATTTCTCTTGGTGGTTTAAAGGGATTGATTTCTTTTGATCTGATGATCTGTACCTCCTAGCTAACTCAAACAAAAACACTTAAGACTTATAAGGAGTCACCCTGAGAAAAGAGTAATTGCATTGTTTTCTTTAATGAATCATTTGAACTATGTAATATTCTTAATTACATCTGAAGCCATCCATCCATCCAAAGTGTCATTGGGCAAGAGGCGGGGTACACCCTGGACAGGTCACCAGTCTGTCACAGGGATAATGTATGCGATAATTATGTAATATTTAAAACAGAGAGCATTACTTTAAAATGAAAGGCTTGTTGTTTCTGTCTGTTCTGTATCTATAAACTACTCCGGTTTATTCAAATGTGTGAGTTTCTACTTAATTGTTGGCATCATCTAATAACGCACACTTGAAAAAGCAGCTCATTTGCGCTTTTTTGATTTATATTGGGATTGTTACTAAGAGTGGTAGAATATGGCAAACCCCCAACTGGAAATACCGGCCAAGACTGATCACACCTCTCCTGCCATTCCAACATCCACATCTGAGGAATTGGAGCTTATTCTGTTTGTTAGTCTCACACGATACGAAATGTCTACAGTAGTGCTTAAATTTAAAATGTAGCATAGCATATAGACGCAAATTCAGTATTCAACAATTAACGATTTTTCTTTCTTAATTCTCTCTGATGTGGGTAATGGGGTCAGCCAGGCCTGACGAAGAAATTACATGATTTAATGGCACCCCAGGGGAAGTTTAAATATAGCTCTGCATTACAACTAGCCTCCAACAGCACAGCAGGACATCAGTTCATCCATAAACAAGTGTCCAAAGCCTGGATGGGCTCAGCTTTAAGTATTACTGTGAGCAAATGTTGCATGATAGTGATGACGTGCTCATCCACTGATGTAAACACATTTGCTCATTCATTTCATTATAGGGAAAACATGGGTGTGGGTGAAGGAAAGTGAGGGCTCTATGTGTGGCTGTACATCTTATGGTGCTGCACCTTGTTGCACTGCCACAAGGTGGCAGGACAACACACATCTGCTCCACATGAAAAATCTTTATTAGTGTGTTCATCCTTGTTCTTCTTTTACAAGCATTCACAGAAATAAATGAGGAAAAATTTAATTAGTTAAGCCAGTAACCCAGTGAATGAAGGTTTATTGAAAAACATGCAAGCAGAATAAATATGGATTAGCATTCATCATGTTTTTTTAAAAAGAAAAACCCATCTTATTTTACATTCATATGAAATCAGTGTGTTCAAAAACCCACCAGGCAGCTTATTCTCTGTATAGTGTCTCACCAATCATCTGTATTCATGTTAGAAAAACTCATTTGCAGAGGCTCAAAAATGTTTTTAACCACCAAATCTTAATCAACAAAACACCAATAATGTGGAATTGAGAGAAGAAACGTCAAGATGATAAATACAAGAAACAATGCTGTAAGAAACCTAAAACATCAATGGGGTATTTAACAGGACAGATTTCAAGTGACGAATTTAAGTCCAATCCTCAGTCACACCGCATAGCATGAAAAATGCTCACTGAAGTGTAAAATTCAGCTCTCCCTGTGGAAATTAGTCTAATTCTGTGATCCTTCTTAAAGACTGATCACCTTTAGTTAAACTCAGAGTGACAGTGCGCTCAAGTGCAAGCTGAAATACAACTAAAATTTCAGTGCTGGAAACTTCAAACTGTAAATCGTATTTGCCTAAATGTGTGAACTGATTTAAAAAATAATCAATAATAACATTTGTAAGCCCAAAAGGAACTGTACTTTCCAGATTGACGTAGTTAATGAAGCCTGACAGATGTAGGTTACGTCTGGTCCCACTGGTAAAAAGTATTCCTCCATTTAAGACTCCAAGCTAAGCTAAGAGGAGGTGAGAGCTGCGGATACCTTTAATTTACTCAGCCTGCTGAATGCTACCCTCCATTCAATCATTCTCTCCGTAACGATTGGATGCAAGGCTGACTAGTCTGGATTCATCACGTCCTTTTCTCTGCACTTCACTCAAACTGCAATACCCACCGTCTCCCAACACTCTTCTGTCAGCTTTCCTAGTTTACCCTCATGCAAGTGTCAGTCTGTGTTCCCCCGCCCCCTCCCCCCTCCCTCCCTGACAGCAGTCTTGAGTTATTAGACAACACCAAACCTCATCAGTTAGTGTCATGAAAAGGCAGCTTTGAGATGATGGTGGATGACACATGTCATCCCATAGGGCTTTAGTGTTTTCAGCCAAAACATCACACAATGCATTCAAAGAAGATCTGATTCTAGCAGCTTTGCAATTTAAATGAAGACTTTAAGAAATCTAGACACACGTCAAACAGACAGTACAATTTCCGATTGCCCTGGGTTGGGAAAGGAAGAAATGATGTCTGTCAAATGGATGTGAAGGCTATAGTCTTATATCTATAGTTATAAATGATTGGTGTTTAAATGACATGAAAATGAAATGTATCAGATGGTGCAAAATGCCCCATATTGCAGTTCAAACACTGTCAGCAGAAGAGCCAGAAAGAAAGAAAGCAGCTAGTGTACAACAGACACTCTTATCCAAAACACTTCCTAGCATAATGTTCAGACATGCACTTGCATTCCAAACTACAAGTTCCTCTTAACACTATCACTTGGACGGTCTGGTTCACATATTCTGCTTGTGAACACCCACTGAGTCAAACTCTCCAAAAGAATACGCCAAGGAAAAAACCCTCATTATATCTCTCATCACATTTAATGCCACAGCACCTCACATAATCTGATTTACAATGCACAGAAAACATAATTCTGCCACAAGACCACTGTGTAGGCGCTGACCTTTCACCAACAAACAATCTCTTTGTGTTTGCCCAAAAGGGAAAATCTCAAAAATGCAGGCAGACACCAAACTGTCAGCAGCCCGCATGCAGCATTAGGTTTACAAGGCTGTTTTGATTTGACTTACGCAAGCAACAGTGTGCCTGATTTATGACACCTTGGTAGATCATCAACTACCGAGACTAACTGCGGTGACTGAAAATTGTCGCAGACTTTACGGCTCTCTGTGCTCTGCAAACTTAATACTTACTCTGTGACAGCAGTCCAACAAGCACAAGTTCAAGCTCAAGTATGAGGAAGAATGGCGTCTCGATGATCCTTGAGTCAGATTGAGACAATTTATCAGCAATACAGATGGACCTGAACAGGTACTCCAACCTGTGAATGCACTGAGAAAAAAACCCATGTTGACTATCATATATTCTATTTTGAGCTGTTTTATGTGAAAATAATACAGTTTGGTACTGAATTGTGCAATGTGGATAATGTGTTTAGCATGATTGTGAATTTTATAACTATTATTACATTGTAATCAGATTAATGTGGGCAATAAAATCAAATTGCTAATGATAAAAGTTGTTAAGCAATGCTAGTACACCACACACTCAAAGGTAAGATAAAGCTAGAAGAAATGATATCTGCAAACTGATATAAACAAGATATAAAAATTGCTTTTCTACACTCTAATCATGTGTTAATTCATTGTCTAGTGTAGCTGAATGAATACTGTAAACTTTTATTATTATTTATTCTTACACAACTATCTCAGTGTCAAAATGCTTTATTGCAGTAAAAGCACTGTTTTTAAAAGCTTGTTAATCTAAAAGTCTGATTAAAATTAGCAAAATATGAGTTTCAAAAGCAACTGATAAGTACTTGATATGAACGTGGACGCTGATAGTTATGCTGTATTATCAGTTATATTTCTGGATTTCATTGATGATGCTGCTGCATTAAGTTATCATAAGTAGGTGGAGTTCATTTTAAGTAGGTTATTGTTGTAAAACAATGTTATACAACTACAGAACAGGTTACCATATGTAAACTATTCATCTGCTAGGTAACAAATAACTAGTGAGGTTTCTAATAATGTAGTGAATGAAGAGTACAAGCTCTATGCAGATATTGGAGTATATATTAAGGTACACCTATCCATAAGAAGTTATCCAACTGGCAGTGGGTGCTGGAGCTTGTCCCAGATTACCAGTACAGGTTACCAGTCCATCACAGTGCTTAACTAGTTTTCTATTATTAGGCTCCATTAAATGTAAGTACTCAGATTACTAGAACGCTAATCACTAACACAGACTGAGTAAATTTGCTTTACTTTCCAATTATTTTTTAATAAAAATAATATTTTAAGAATTAAACCAGATGCATAGCATAAAAAAAAGTGTTCGTTTTTTAATGGAGCCATATACAATAAGCGTAAGTTGGTTTTTTTTTTATTCAAAATAAAGGAGAAGTTGTCCCATTTAAACAAAATCGAAACAGTAAGTAATCGGAAGCGTGACTTTGTTTTGGAGAAGCCGTGAGTACAAACTGAAACGTTTCAAAAGAGGCTTAACCGGCGCAAGACAAGAAGGAGGAAGTCACCTTTGGAAGTTGGGCACAGCACACCGGTTATACCTGTCAGTCAGAGCTGAGCCCGTGCTTTCAGGAACATGGCAACAACTGCTGCTGACGGCAACCTAAAACCATACTTGAGACAGAATGGAGTGAAATGCGAACATATCGGGAAAATCGGCTCTCATAACCACAAGGAGGTATGTCTGTCTGTCAGTATTTATGAAAAACATTTCTTTTATTTCGTGCGGCAGTGTGACTGCCGGCTTTATTGCAGTGCCAAGAATTTTAACACACAATAGTTAAATAACACGGGAAGTTTGCTTTTATTTTGAGCAGTTCTGGACTAAATAAGACAAATATGACGTCGGCATGTTTTGTAAGTGTTCACCTACTAAAAAAAACAAAACAAGTATCACACCAAAGTTGGGCAACACCCACAACTACAACAGGATAACTGTGTCATTGCAGTTGTAATCTGCCATACGAGTTTTGTAGTGTGCCCGTGCTTAGTTTGCAGTCGATATAAACTGTAAAATATCGACAGCAGCATGATGAGTGCTGTTTAGTTCCCCTACATATAACAATGAACAATGTAAAGAGCAATAATAATAATGCAAGACCCCGCCCTGAAGCCTCTTTTGGGCCAAAGGAGATTTCCTTTGCCTTCAGGCCGACATGTGAGCCAGGTGAAGTTACGCTTGTGTTTGTTTAAAAATGTATTTGTCTGTTGTGTAGGATCCTGATTGGTGAGTCGCTGGTGAGTGAGATGTAGCAGATTTCTCTGAGCCAACTACATTTCAAGGATTTTCCATATTACTTAATAGTTGAATAATTAAAAATTGGGACAGTTTTAACTGCCTTACAGCTTAAGTTTATATAACCCTACATACAAACAATCTATGTCGCTGTATATTTTGCTAAATTAATTGTATAGTCTATAAGCTACGGTTTAGCATCGTTTTTGTGGTTGCTAGTTTTTTTTATAGCCATTTCCAGTACTACATACTTATTTAGTCACTGCGTTAACAGTTCTCAGTTCTCCACACTCCTGGACAGTGTTTCTGTTAAAATGGCGTAAAAGAATAAAAAAAATTTTTTTAGCTTGACATAACCAAAATGCAACAGCTACCATAAGCAAACATGGCTGCCTGAAGTAAAATATCTGTGCTGCGCTTGTGGCGTAGTGCGTTAGCTGTCAGCCACATTTCTTCATCAAGGCCTCCTGTGCTGGTTTTACAACGTAAAACAAGACTTTCTGGTTGCCTTGTGACCTTCAAAAACCCCAATGACACACACATATGCCCCTACTATGTTTGTTCTAGTTTGTTATTAAGAATGCTAGTTCATGCATTTATTACTTCTAGGCTGGACTACTGTAATTCGTTATTATCCGGATGTCCTAAAATGTCCAGCAGGATGTCCAGAATACTGAGAGGGACTAGAAAGAGACAGCATATTTCACCTATACTAGCTTCTCTTTATTGGCTCCCTGTTAAATCCAGAATCAAATTAAAATTCTTCTCATCACATACATATATACATCTTGATTAATCAGGCTCCAGCTTATCGTAATGACCTTATAGTACTGTATCAACCCGTTAGAGCACTTCGCTCCCAGACTGCAGGTTTAATTGTGGTTCCTAGAGTATTTAAAAGTTGAATGGGAGGAGCAGCCTTTAGTTTCCAGGCCCCTCTTTTCTGGAACTAGCTCCCAGTTTAGATTCGGGAGACAGACACCCTCTCTATTTTTAAGATTAGGCTTAAAACTTTCCTTTTTGATAAAGCTTATAGGGCTGGATCGGGTGACCCTGACTTCTCATGTAGTTACAGTGCAATAGTTCTAAGGTGATGGGGGATTCCCACGATGCACTGAGTGTTTCTTTTTCACTCACCTTTTTTACTCACTATGTGTGTATACACATTTCTGCGTTTAATCATTAGTTATTATTAATCTCTGGCTCTCTTCCACAGTGTGGCTTGTCTTCCTCCCCTCACCCCCAACTGCCACAACGGGTTGGGGATGCGGGGAGGAAAACAGGACAAAGAAGCCTGGTTCTGCCTGAAGTTTCTTCCTGTTAAAAGGGAGTTTCTCCTTCCCCCTGTCCCAAAGCGCTTGCTCAAAGGGGGTCATATATTGTTGGGAGTTTCTCTATTTTTTCTGTATTATTGTAAGGTCTTTACCTTACAGTATAAAGTGCCTTGAACTAGCCGCTGTTGTGATTTGGCACTATATAAATAAAACTGAATTGAATTGAATACAAACACAAAGTGAAGGAGAGGTAATCCTTCTTCCAGCCGCTCCCTTTAGGGGTCTCATCAGCCCTCAGCCCTCATCCTTCACTACATCTATAAACCTCCTCTCTGGTCTCTGGGGTCTCTTTTTCTCCTGCCTGGCAGCTCCATATTCAACATAATTTGTCCAGTGTTTCTACTGGCTCTAATCTGCACATGTCCAAACAATCTCAACCTTGCCTCTCATGTCCTAACTGCTTAGCCTGAGCTGCCTCCCTGATATACTCACTTCTAACCTTGTCCATTGAAAATCAGTGAAAATCCTAACATATTCAACTCTGCCACCTCTAGCTCGGTCTCCTGTCTTTTTGTTAGTGCCACCGTCTCCAAACCATACGTCACAGGAGTTTTCACTACTATCTTGTAAACCTTCCCTTTAACTCATGCTGCTATCTTCCTGCCACAAAGCAGCACGAGACGTAATTCAGTATGCACATATCTCATTAATATGCAAATATATATAATGAGGCATAATCAAATTATCTACCTTCTACTGAATACCTTTGGTTGACATATGTATGGCATTGCTTTGTTCTTTCATGATTTTGCTCACAAACGTGTCTACTGAGTAAAGCAGCATTACATTGGTAAACAGTAGTTACACCAAAGTAATTAACCCAAACACTATAAACTAAATGTTATCCATTTGAAATGTGTTCTTCATAACAAAAACATTTACAATATTTATCCTTGTGACTCCAGTTTTAGGCATAGATTTGAGGGTCAGCTGCCAGAACTCGTTTTGTGAAGTAAAAAGCTATTAGATGTAGTATATAATATTATAATAATAATTATAGTATTATAACAAATTCATCATTTCCAGAAAAATTCAGCTTAAATGAAACTTATTGTTGTCCAGTTATCATTTCTGTCAATGATCTTACAGGGTTTTTTTTTTTGTAATAATAGGCCTAGTCTATGTGTTACTGACAACTAGGCCACAGTCTCTCTGTTTTTCGGGTTAATTGCCACGTTAATTGCAAACCCTTTATTTGAACTCAAAGTGTGTGTCTGTGTTCTTGTGTAGAATGTAAGACAGGTTATGTGGGCTTTTTGTTCTATAGAAAAATGGCCAGGGGACCGGTGTTGCCTCCAGACACCACAAGCATGAGCCCTTTGAGCAGGCTCCCATGTATGTTGCCGTACTGACATACCTGGGCTTTGGCATTGTCACCCTATTTGGCTACCTCAGAGACTTCCTCAGAGCTGTGGGTTTGGAGAAGTGCAACATTGCCCAGGATAGAGAGGAACAGAAGGTAGGTTACGCATGCAAACAGTACGAACAGACTTATTGTAGGGTTTCACACACAATGTAGACACAAATACCCATGCAGACAGTTGGAGTAGAGTAACATGCATGTGGTGTCAGTACGTTTTGTTTTCCTCTAATTATGTCAATTTTTTTCCTTAAGCTCTCCCTCTGTTTTCATCCTCTGTGTTCCTCTACACTATAACGTTGCCATGAGTGAGGCAGGACACCGCAGAGAATATCTGTTGAAGATCTAATTAAATCTCAGAGGATTCAAGCGCCTTCTTTGTTACTGTGCTTCAGATTTTAGATAAGGCCTTGGCATTGCCACATAGGAGCCTTTGTGTTGCCACAGATTTGATTTTCCAAATCCAGACATTAGAGTTAGGATATTTGTTGTAGTCAGATTTGTTTTTGTCTAGGCCTTATTAAAAAGGTAATAGCCTTTAAGAAAAATCTGAAGCAGTGTTCTGTCATTATTTCTGTGACTATTTCTTTTGGCAGAAACTCAAAAAGAAATAACCAGTGAGTTCTGCTCTGTTTTTTGACAGGAGTCGCTTTATGATATGACATACGGGCATACCATAAAGACTAAGTCTCACATAATCTTGTTAAATACTCAAGCATTAACACTGGATCAGTTAAGATGTTTGGGACTAGAATGAAAACATAAAAACACAAAAATGCTTGATCCAGTACCAGTTATTAAATGAATCCTGCTTATGCTTTTCCCCCTTAGGATTTTGTCCCACTTTATCAAGATTTTGAGAACTTTTATACTCGAAACCTGTACATGAGGGTACGAGACAACTGGAACCGCCCCATATGCAGCCTACCAGGACCTGTCTTTGACCTGATGGAAAGGGTATCTGATGACTACAACTGGACATTCAGGTACTGCAATCCAGTCATCTGTGACTGACATATTGTAAATAGCATAAACCGTATCATGGAGGAAGTGAATCATTACCATCACTCACAGATAAGGTGAAAAACATTGTGTCCTGTTAAAAGCACATGTCAAGGTCTAAGATACATGGACAGGTGTGAAGAACTGAGTTAGTTTAGTAAGGGCCAAATTGTTATGGCCAGCCAACTGGGTTGGAGTGCCTCCAAAACGACAGAGCTTGTGAGCTGTCTCCCACTGGGTTTTGGGTAATTTGCTGGAAAAATCTGAAAGGATGTGGTGCATCCTAGCACCAGATACCACAGGGCATCCGCCAAGGTCTTGTAGAGTCCATAGCTCAGTGGGGTGGACTTTTTTGGGCAGCATACAAAAGACTAATAGCATGCTGGTTTAAAGTGTTTTGGCTTGTCAGTGTATACCACTCACCTTAAAAATGTTTAAAACTCACCAGACTGTCTTTTAGCACACAATCATCTCTCTTCTGAGGGTAAAGAGTGGACATCCCAGATTTAATTGGTTCAGTAACCTCTATAAGGTGTTTGCAAAGGTGGAAACGTGGTTATTTGTCATCAGTAAAGATATGCCACGCCAAAGAATCTGGGCCATAGTTGATATTCCTCTTCGCTACAGAACAGGGTTGGGGAAATATTGTATGGAAAAGAGTATGAAGGGAGCCACAGGGTAGAAATATGACATTATGAGTGTGACGTAAACGTGGATTACATATTTAAACAGGTTTAATGTGACTAGAAAAAGTAGAGATGTGGTACTGTTGTGAATAGTTTAGATTGGTATAGAGGATTACGTGAAGTTTGAGAAGAAGTAGGTCGGATGACAAAAAAGAAAAATTCTTCTTAGATAGTTTTAGACTCAGATTATCTCTGATAGGGATGTGAACTCTTGAACTCATGTTATGGTTACCTGAACTTGCTTTAGTACAAGAAATGATTAAACTCAGATCTTCCAACAGTTCCCAGTTTACACACACAGACAATCATACATTTTATAGTGAAGCATAATCTCTTAATTAAAACCAAAAATGTATTATGTACTTAAGCAAGCATAACTACTACTGTTTTTGCATCCAGTCAGTGCCACTGTTGTCTTAAAAGTATTTTTTATAATTGCATTTCTCATTAGCAGACCCCTATCAATAGAATAAGTGGAGTTTGTGATTAGCAAATAGCATATTTAATTGAATATGCTATTTGAAAATTTAATATGTAATTAATTCTCTGGGCTTGTGTGTGAATCAGGAAAAAAACAGACAAACTGATTCCTGATGTTTGTGCACTTGCAGGTTTACAGGGAAGACACTACACGATGTTATCAACATGGGCTCATACAACTACCTTGGCTTTGCTGAGAACAATGCTGATTTCCTGAAAACCGTGGCAGACAAAGTGCACCAGTATGGGGTTGGGGTTTGCAGCACAAGACAGGAAATAGGTGAGTTTGTGGTTAAGATTCTGTTATAAAGATAAAAAAAACAACAACCTATTGCCACTTTGCTGTGTGTCACTTCTCTCTTTGAGCTAGTTTCACAAGGGCAGCTGAGTTGATTTCGGAAAAAAAGTAGGCCACCATGCAACAAAAACATAACACTATATGGTAGTATTTATTATCCTCACATATGTTATATGTACCTCTATTTAAAAAAAGTTATCTGTCAGGCCTTGGTGACGCTGAATGGTCAGAGTATCAAACTGAAAATGAAACTCGTGACCATCATTTTTTAGGTTTCCTGCATACGGCGTGCACATTTAAATATCTGCCAGTGGCTTCAGTGTTGTATGAATTATTCACGTTTTGCTAAATTATGTAGCATTTGGGCATACGTTGAGATCATTATATATTGGTCCAAAGTGAGAAGCGGAGGGCTACAGTCTTGTGGAACCTAACATTTTAAAGCACTCTTGAAATTAAAAACCTATATGTACATGCATGTGAAGGAAGTGTTATAACAGCAAGGATCAGAAAGTAAATGGCATCTGTGGCTTCTGATGACGTCCTTTGAACTTCATTCTGGATTTGATGGTGTTTCAGTGGCTATGTGGGCCAGGATGTAATATTCTATAATTGCAATGGTGCGACGAGGAAATCGAATGATTGGCCATCAATTGTCTGTTTATTCACCAAAACCCCGCTGATATACGGAGCCTGAGGAACAGACGACGCAGAAAAGTGTTTCTGTCTCTCTCTCTCTCTCTCTCTCTCTCAAAGCAAACCTCTCAGTGAGGTTTGCGTTGTGACACTTCAGAGACCAATGTGCTATTTCTGCAGAGAGCAGGCTAACAGTAGGTTAGCCGACATGCAAGCTCAGATCAAGCGGAGTCACTGAGTGTTGCAGGATATCAGCAATTTGACGAGAGGAGAGAAAATCAGTGGAACTTAAGGACATTTGATCGTTAGTTATGCGTATATTTAGCAGAGTGCAACTATGACTACAAGCTGAAGGTGCCCTACCCCCTCCCCCCTCCCCCACACACACATGGATGGCATGGAGTGTGCACATACACACTCCACGCCATCCATTATTCATTTATGTGATTTATTTATATGTTTATTTTCCTTTCAAAATTCAACTGTTTTAGCCTAGGTTTCTTTTAGCTGGCTCACCAGGAAGCTTAAGGAATAACAAGCATTCTTCCCATGAGACATTATTGTGCATAAATTATTAAAGATTCCAGCGTCTCTGTTGCACTAGTGATGCCATCACAGACACAGCAGTTTTTACTGTTGACATGCGGAAAATCTTCAAAGTCAAATTGTCAGGATTGCTTTTGACTGGATTGTCAGCAATTTATAAAAAATACAAAAAATGGAATTAAAAAAACATTTAGACATTTAATTCTTTTTTTTTTTTAGATTTCACTTTTGTCAGTCTTTGACATCATTAATTTAATTTCATCTCATCTCACCTCTCACCTTTTTCGATATTAAATAATTTTAGAAAATGCAGTTAAACACTTTAGTCAACTTCCAGTTCAGAACTGGCCGGAGATTTAAATAAAAATGACTAGCAATATGTTTCAAGCCCACACAGGGAGTGTTTTTCTTTTTTATTATCAAAAAGGCATTTAGAAGTAGACACAAAGTGCACTGAATGTGCACACTGAATAAACACCCATGTCAAACATTCATAGAGTTACATTAATGGGTAGCTCATTGGCACTGCTTTTCCTTTAATCATTAATAGATAATAATGTCAAATATTCAGATGAATAAAAATATACTGGGTGTAGCTACCAAACACAAGGTAGTAAAAATTCTGGTATTAGTATTCTAGTGTAATAGGGCTGTTGTGCATCTTTATATATCAAAACATGCTACACTAACTTTATAATGATCCACTGACTCAAGGTTAGTGTAAGAAAGGATTAACCTTTTTATTCTGTCTTTTTTCTTGTCTTTAAAAAAGCCTCAGTCATATATTTCCCAATAAAAGCAATAGATTTAACTATGAGATTTGCATGCACAGGCTTCACTGTCGCTGCCCTTCTCATCAACCAGCTTTGATGGCACAAAGGTGACCATGGTAACTCGGAGGAACGGTGACCAATTTTTAAAAGATGTAGGTTTTATTTTAAGCAAAGGGATCAGGCTCCATCCCCACTGTCTTATCTGAAGAGTATCAGGACCTAGAGTGGTCTTCTGAGGTTAACATATCAATAAGAAGGCATGGCACGCCTATAAAGTCACGGCTCAGTAAAATGTTCTATTAAGAGAGCAAATGTCAATGCAGTCTGATATTTTTTTTTTTTTTTGTACATGCCGGCAGGGCCTGTGAGCCTGAGTGGTCGAGGAAATGTATGAATCGATCTGACTTGGCGCAAGGCCTGATGGAAAGCAGTGAATGGAAATCGCCATAAAGACAGAACTGCTTCTCTGAGTTATGTTTTTTTATACACATAACTCAATGACCATTTCTCCAGTCCTTCCTGAAACATCCAGGCTGTTTAAAGCTCGCTCTCTGTGGTTACTGACTGCTATTGATTAGTGTCCCACGTGTGTGCAACAAATGCCCCATTTTTTAAATGTTAATGCAGTGGTGATATATTGTATTATCAAAACACTCATTAGCAATTTGCTTTACAAAGTAGCTTTAGTACGGAATACCTGGCAACTACAACGCAGTATTACAGTAAGTACAAACTGCATTAAAACGTTGTAATTTTTTTGTGCTGTACAGAATACAACATCGTCTCGACACAGCAGAGATAAAATATAGTGTACGTGCACCTTTTATTGCCCACCTCTCTCCCCATACCTCACAATTATAACAGCAATTCTTCTATTTATCAGATAAGCACAAGGGCAGGTACCTGAAAATCTCACTTTATTGCACAAAATTGAAAAAATGCCACATCAGGTGACAGATTGCAATCTGATCAATTTTCCAAATGAATTCTGGTCCCCACCTGTCACATAGGGTTATCACCATCTGAGCTGGCTCAGTCCTAAAATGCACAACAGAACCATTTCAGTCCTCGCAAGACCTCCCTTAATATTACCTGGGATGAAATACGGCAGTTGAACTAAATTACAAATTTACCCCATCTTGAATCTTTATAAATCTTTTCAGATCCCCAGACAGCAAGAGGCGCTGATGCTGATCTAGGCGTTTGCTTCTGGGTCTCTTACTTTTTATCAGGAGACATTCATCTCTGACAAACCTTGTGATTGGGTGACAAAGCCTAGAGACTAGAGGATTACCAGATGTGCCAACAGGTACAGTGATCTTGTCGTGGTGAGTCATCTTTTTGTGATTTCCGTCATATAGGTAACCTGAGCATCCATGAAGAGCTAGAACAACTTGTGGCCAATTTCCTCGGAGTCGAGTCCGCTATGACTTATGGGATGGGTTTCGCTACCAACTCAATGAATATTCCAGCACTTGTGGGCAAGGTATGTAAGATTTTATACACTCAGCATTGTACAGAAAATCTTTGTGAGTGTAATTTTCACAATGCAGCAGATATCAGTCTGGATTTTTTCCCTTCTATGATATTGCCTCAATTAATGAACAGTCAAATAAACTTAGCTGCAAACAATCCAACCCACAGCTGCTAATTAAAATCACAATTACACATTACAGTAGCCAGAAGGACGAGAATCTGGGCATACATAGCTGCTTTCAGTCAGATATACAAGGAAGGGCAGATTTTGTTAAGAGCACTCCTCAAGGGTGGGATTACCCATCCTCTGGCCTCTTGGTGCACCAGCATGGCTGATGCAGAGGCCTGTGGGTTACCAGGGGCAACACACAGCATGAATATCTGTGATTGGACTGGACAGGAGGAAGAGGAGGTTGACTGTTTAAGTGATGAGAACAGGGTCGTTTATGCAGCTCAAGAGGTGTAGCAGCCCCTTAGGCTGCAGCCCCCACAGTAACCCTGCAGAGGCTGGAGGTCAACCCTCACTGCCAGCACTATCCTACAGGGACAGGCTGTGCCAGGACAGGCCTTGCTGTGCAGGCAGAGCAACATTAGAGTGACAGCTGCTGGTAGACCAGGGACCAGGCTGGCCAGACCCCAGGCCAAACTGAGCAGATCTGTCACTGAGACAGTGTCAACATAGCCTCTACAAGACTCATTCAGACTAATGAAGTCAAATGCTTAGAGTTTGAGCCATATACACTCAACAAAAATATAAACGCAACACCTTTGTTTCTGCTCCGATTTTCCATGAGATGGACTTAAAGATCTAAAATTCATTCCAGATGCACAATATTAC
>VVHJ01011037.1:1483-12404 GCA_015107715.1 Tylochromis polylepis
TGTACTACTCAATTATTAAACCCTCACTCACCTATTTTTCAATTACTATAAATATTATATATATATATATATATATATATATATATATATATATATATGTATATATTCATTTATTTACTTGATGCAAGCATTTTATTTTGCATCCATTTGATTCTTTCTTATTATCTGTGAACTATTTAAATCTTTGCTCAAATTAATTGGTGAATCAGTGTCGGTCAGTATCCACTGACTGATTTTATCTTTCTACATCCATCTTTTCACTTCAAAGACTAAAAGGACGACCTGCTAAGGGGTTTATAACACAGCTGTAGTTGTCATAGTGTTGAATTACTCAAACTTTAATTACATTATTACAGCTTAGGTTAACAGACTGATTTATGAACTTTCTGCTTGTTTAGCAATACAATGGTCCTAATTCCCTGAACGAACTTCTCCATCTCTCTGTTATACAGCGGATTGGGGCGAGTCAGACTCGCTCTTCTGCTCTCTGGTGGGACAGAGCAGTTGGATGGGGGTTCCTCTTTCCTTCCTCCTCTGTCTCCCTCTCTAAAACGTGATTAATAGTTGATGCTCTGATGATAGCTATCCCTTGTAAGATAGCATTTGGTGGATGCTTGAGACTGTAGGGAGATGTCACTCTTTGTGGGTCTTTGCCATGTGTGTGTACATGGAAGGGTTTATACAACTTTGTCGGGGTGATTAATGCCACATGTTATTGATTGGCAGGCTGCTTGAAGCGCAACATCATCATAAATAATTCCTCTACCATCCAGAATAAACTATCACCTATGTCGGCCAGTCTGACAGTCTTCCATTGAAGAGGGAATGCATTTTTTATGTTTTTACTTGACCTTAATTTAAGCTGTACAAGAGCAATTTCTTATTTACGAGGTCTGGAGGAAATCAACAGATGTGCAAACCATTTATGGCCCTCACTGTATACGCATATATGTGCAGTTATTTGCCGAGAAATATCTCTATAATTGCTGTGGTGTTGACAGCGCCGGACCTTACGTAACATGTATGTTTCTACAGTCTAAATCAAGCTGGACCACCAAGAGAGTGAAGAATCCTCTGAAACATCGCCTAAAGTTTACTGACAAATTAAATGTTTTGTTTCTGATCAGGAATAATGGCCAGCAGCTGTTTTCTTGCATTGTGCTCTTTCAGCAATACAATGTAGAGTACATATATATCTTGTAGTTTATATTAGTTTAAAAGATCTTTAAATCTGCTGCATAATGTTTGTGGTGATGTTTACAGTTTATAGAACACCATTAGCAGTTCGATAAGGAGAGATAATTAGGAAGACATGAACCCGATTACTGAGACAGAGAACTTTATTAATGGATTTGGTGATTAGACTCTGATGACCCAACATAGCATCTCCACCCATCTCCACCTCACCCAAACCACTCAGAGCTCCGTCCAAGCCTCAGATTTCATCTTCACCACCACCGGCGTCCAGACTCCAGGGGGTCCTGTCCCAAATACTGTCACTGCTGGGATTACGTTCTCCCATTGTGGATTATCAGAATCTAATTGACAAATACATTAATTAGTTTCAACTAATCAGGTTCAGTTCTTCCAAATGATCTTTCCACACTGAGCAGCATATACATTATAAGAGACGACAGTACTACACATTACACCTAAACGAGTTGCTCAGCCGTGGAAAGCATGAAGCTCCTGGCTCACAGTTTTTGTTCTGATGTTAATGCCAGAGGAGATTTGGAGCTCTGCAGTTACTGAATCAGCACATCGTTGGTGACTTTTATACACACTGTGTACACTGTGCAGCTGAGTTGCTGAGGTTCCTCAACACTTCCACACTGCAATAATACCACTTAATCTCTATGAAATTTGAGGAACTGACTGACTTTGAGTTCTTTAGAGCGATCCGTTCTTTTGTAAAAGCAGACTCCTGAATTCAGTACTAAACATAAAAAATACATTGCAAACAATTAAATAACTCTCATCTCCAGTTTTTTTTTTAAAGTTTCTTCAGAAGTTTAAAACGCTGCTGCGTCTTTCCTCCAGCGTAGCTTCTTAGCTGTACTGTTTAGACCTGTACGGATACGGGCCAGGGAGAAAGACACACTGCGTAAACAACACTTTAATCCCTTTCCCACTGTGGAGCCAGCAGCGTACACGGCATTTGGATAACTTTAGCCAATTTAGACACTTTATGGCTGTTTACAGTAACATAATCACTCCTTTAACATGGAGGTCATGGTGGTTATGTTCTAGTAACAATACTTCTTACAAATTAAAGTCACTCATTTCTCACAAATGTCACATGAGATAATTCATGTGACATATGTCAGCTCGTTTCATCACCTAAATGTTAGTGCAGCACATGACATGCAGATAAAACCAGGGACACAAAGAGTCTGAGACAAATCGTCAGTCTTCAACACATAATCGACTTTCAAAAATGTAGTTCACTGTTCGACAAGCTTGACATACGATGGGTGTAATAAAATACAACATTCGTCTTCTGTCATAGCCACCCATGTTTTATTCCTTCAAAAGTAGAAAAGCACAATGGTTTAATGTTAATAAAATAAACGTATGTGTACAAATACTGACATAGTGTGGAGATTGTATGTATGAATGGCAATATCAACTTTTTTACTCTGGCAGCTGTTTCACACTCTCTACAAAAAGCGAACCAGTCACACTTGTGACTGTTTTCAAAGAGAAACAAACACACTGGAGACAAACCGCACACAGAGGAACAGATATAAAGAAAGAGAAGGAAGCAGTGTAAAGAGGGGGTGGCGGAGGGGGATGAGGGATAAAAGGGAACGGCGAAAAGTGTCTCTAAGCGTTTTTCTGCATGTGAAGTCAGTCCCTCTGCCTTCTGGGATGCTCTGCTGGCAGTTTGATGCCTTTGAGACAACCTCATCCATATTACATCGTCTTTACCATGATCTCTGATCGCTCTTCATAGAGACATAAAGGAACACAGAGACGGGACATGGGAGGAGAAAGGGGGAGCTTGGTGGAGAAGGAAAAAAGGAAGACAGACAGAAGATGGAGCACAGAAGGGGAAAATGGGAAATTAAGAAGAAACAGCAGAAGGATGGAATGGAAAAGAAAAGAGGAAAGTGAAAAAGTAATTAAGAAAAGGCAATGAGTTGAGGAAAGGAAGAGAGGGAGGAAAGGAGGAAAGGAGGGAATGGGAAGAGTGAAATTAAGGAATGAGAAAACAAGTCGAGGAGAGTTAAAACAGGAGAGGAAAAATGGAAAAGGGGGAAGAAAAAGAAAGCAGAAACAGAAAAAACAGAGATGCTTTTATGCTAAAAGACACACCCAACTCTCGAGTCTCTCACACACACAGACACACAAACACACACGTAGACACGCACGCTCCCATCAACCCCCTGTCCCTCTGCATTAGGAGCTGCCTGGGGGCATGTGAGGCAGTGAGATACTTAGAGAAGGAGAGAGACCAGAGGGGTGAAGGGGGGATCGGTCTCTTAAGAGCTGCCATTGAAATAAAAGTTAGCTGAGGGAGTGAATGGAAGCATCACGGGCAGGGGCGGGAGAGGGTTTTTTTTTTATATGCTTTCATTCTGTATCTTCCAACGCCCTTTCGGTATCTTTCAATATGCACAACCCCAATTCAAAAAGTCCAGATAAGGTGGAATGCTCTGTAAAATGTAAATAAAACAGCTGTCCCATAAGTCTCTTAAATCCACATTTTATTCAATATAGAACATAGAAAACATATCAACTGTTTAAACTGAAAACATTCACAATTTTATGAAAAATATCCGCTCATTTTGTGTTTGATGGCAGCAACATGTCACAGAAAAGTTGGAACACGCTATGTTTACCACTGTTGTTGAAAGCAGAGGGGAAACTACACAGTCTGTAAACGTGCGGGAACTGAGGAGGGCAGCTGCTGGACTGTGGGCTCATTCTCATCTGAATGAAGACAAATTACAACTGCATGGCTTTATAGCAGAAACCATGAAGTTCTAATAGTTGCAATATGTGGTTTAGCATTGTCTCACTGAAGTGAGCAACACTCTGAAAAATATTTGTTCTGGGTGGGAGCATTAAACCTGTACGTACCTTTCTGCACTGATGGCACCTTTCCAGATGTGCAAGCTGCCAGTTCCACAGGCACTAATGCAAGTTTTTTGAACAGAGAGCTGATCGCAAGTGGGACGATCCTTCTCCTCTTTAGTGCAAAGAATGTTACATCCATGTCTTCCAAAAAGGAATTCCAAATTCCAATTTTTCTGACGACAGAACAGTTTTACACTTTGTCTCAGTCCATTTTCTGCCCACAGAAGACATTTCTGGACCATGTTCAAGTATGCCTTCTTCTTTGCCTGACAGAGCTCTGAGCTGCATTTGTGGCTGGCACGCCAAACATTTTTTGTTCACATGCAATGATTTCTGAAAGTGTTCCTGAGCCCATGCATTGATTTCCATCATGCCAGCTTTTAAAGCAGCGCTGCATGAGGGCGTGATTTGAGGATCTTGGGTTGTTCAAAATGATGCCACACTAATTCCCCTTCCATTAAAATATAACAAGATTCCTGACTTAGTTTGAGCATGTAATGAGCTGGGAGCAAGAATGCGAGTATATGATTTAAACACCACATTCACAGGAAAAAGTCATGGTACTAAATACAAGTGCTGAGAAACCAACAATGACTGAAATTCTATAGTCATGTTTCTTGAAAATGTTATCCTTGAACACCAAATTACATCAGCTGTGACAAACAGATATTAATTTGTACAATTTTTATGGCAAAGTTGTGCTGCTGAGAGCTCAGTTAGCAGGCAGCATAAACAGACAGGGAACGTTAGCTGTCTCATCCGAAACAGGTTTAGTGACACATGCTCAGTTAAAAACACACGAGATGAGTCAATCACAACTGATACTAAAGAGGAACCCATCTAGAAACAATGTAACCATAGCAATGTAAGCCATAAGAAGCATCCCTAACACATGTAATTCACAACATTATTGCAGTTCTTCTAAAATCTTATTTGAGTATCCATACTCATGTCTCACTGTAAATTATTATAAACAACTTGATGTTCCCACTGAATATGGTGTACAGTCGAGCAGGAATGATTACAGCCTCATCATACATATAGACTCTAAGTAAAGCATTTAAACATGCATAATAAAGTAAAACTACTTCGTTATATTATACAAATAAGTTTTATTTATATGCCTGTGGTTCTCTTTGACCGTAAGGGAACTGAAGTCACACGTAAGAGAATAAAAGTGATATGGAGATGGAGGGGGGAGTAAGCAGGGAGGGAGAAGGAGGAGGAGGAGAGAGGGAGGGAGGGATGATGGGTTCTTTTAGTGGTTGTGTGATCTCGGTCACCGGTTCCACAGCTGGTGCACCAGCAGGCAGCCCAGCCTGGCCATATGCTGCCTGGGCTGCTCCCATTGCTCCCATTATCCTCGGTGGAACAGCCCCCACCCCACCCTAACCCCAACCACCGCCACTACTGCGCTCTCATACCCCCACGCCACAACCGCTTTGAGCCTTTACTACAACTGTTATACTTAAAAAGAAATGTACAGTAGACTCAGTAATGTGTATACATGTAATTCCAAAGCTTACTGAGTGTACTGCAGTGCCTTCACTTGGATAATTATTACATTTTTAAATCAGACGCTGGATTTTTGCAGATTACCCAATTTTTAAAAAACAAATGTTTGAACTGATGAAGCACTGAGAAATGCCCATTTCAAACTAAAAACGCCATGTCAAAAAAAATCCAGTTGACACTCGACTCTTCTGTAGTATATGATAATGTTTTAACTACGTTTCAGTTTCAGTTTTCAGTCTGTTTAATTTTGTTAATATATTTTTCCATCTCTTTTTTCCTTGCAATCTTTTCATCCTCCATTTTCTGGGGAGGTTTACCTACAGATGTTTTCGGTCATGTCATTTTGAGTTCTCTTTGCTGATTGGTCTTTGAACCTCACCGGATCTCCCCATATATTATCCTTGTTATTTCTTTGGATTGCACTGATGACTCCTTATGGCTGAAATGGGTTTATGTTACCCATTAACAAATTCAAAGGAGTATACTCATCAGTGAGTGCTGGGAATCCCTATAGTTGTTTGAGAGCACTGCTACTTTTTATTATAGGAAATGAAGTTAACCTTTATTATGTGTAACATTTAGCAGGAAATAGACTGAGTCAAGGATGTTTGTCCTACTGGAAATCCTTCAATTGATTTCACCAAGAAGCCTAGAGGTGGTAGAGATGCAGGAAGCAGGACGCATGATGATCACTAGCTGGCAATTCACTGGTTGCTTTATTTGCACCATATACTGTATTTCCCTGTTTCATTGTTATTTATTAACATTATTTTCCATTTCATAATTCATGTTAAAATTTACTCATTTGTGTTTGCTTTTAATGTGTACAGAGAGTAGGATGGGTGGATATCAAACATTTGATATTACCACAGGACATCTCTTTATATCATGTGATTACTGTTGTAAGTGTCATTCATAAATGTAAATATCACCAAAAGCCACCTATCATAAACAGAACCAAACAGCTTTGGTTCTCATATTTAAGAAAGAACAGGCAAATATTGCCATCCAAATATGACTATCAGCACTACTACTCACTTGTTAGTTTGAGGATTTAAGTTGAGCTTAACTGAGTTGAATTTGTGACTGGATGACAAAAACGAGGAGGCGAAACAGATCCAAGTTTATTCTTTTATTTATTTTTGTAATAGTGGGTGCCTCTTCTGCACTGAGGTGGAGTTGGAGCCAGGAGTGCTGGGGTTTCTGATGTGATTGTGATTGATTGCACACCTCTACACACGATCTTACAGCAAGGCATGCTGGGTCAGATGAGTGATGTAATAGTTTCAAATTCTGTTCAGTCTGAAAACATTGCTTTAAATCTGTGATTAGGACCAGGTAGACACGCTGCCCCGAATCAAAATATATCATTTGGACTGTTCGCACTGCAAAGGAAAAAAAAACATCTTTAGATGCTTGAAAATGTACTTTGGGGGTTAAACGTGAGGATAAAATCATTTTAAATGTTATTTAAAAGCCATACATAAGACATATATAGGATATGATAGATCAAAGTAGTTTTGACTTATTATATCAACGTTTTATTTGTTTACTTGTTTTCTCTTGTGCTTATGTTCTTTATGTTTTTAATTGTAAACTGTGCACAAAAAAAGTTCATTACAGTCCTTTTTGATTTTTGACCAAACACTAACAAATATTTTATTTTATGAAATGATGTTCTATGAATTGCTGTAGCCCACATGTGGCCCGTATTTACAAAACCATGGTATAATTGATTTCTTTCCTCCACATATTTTAATCATAATAGAACACAGAAAATATTTCAAATGTTTGAACTGGGAAATTTTACTATTTCATTCAAAGTATTAGCTCATTTGAATCTGATGTCACTGACACAACTCAAAAATTTGGGACAGGAGCAAAAGAAAAAAAAGTCTGGAAAGTAAGTGGTCCTAAAAATAAACAGTTGGAAGAAAATTTTTCTAATTAGTTAATTATTTTACAAATTAGGTTGAATAGAAACAGGTCAGCAACATGACTGAGTATAAAAACAGACTTAAAGATGCGTACAGATTCATCAATCTACAAAAACTGCTGTGGAACAATTTTAGGATAATGTTAATGAAGTAATTTTGTGAAAACTTATCATATGTGATACCCTTATAAACTTATAATAAGTATATATTTATATATATAAACTTATGAATATTTCTGAGAACCTGGAGAAATCTCTGTATGCAGGTGGCAAGGCTGAAAACCAATACTAAGTATCACAATTTAGGCTTACATTCAATTCAAATCAGCTCATGTCTTTTTACTCAAAATCTTTATATCATTTTTTAAAATGTAGAGGAAATGTACCTATAACAGACTTTTTCTTTAATTTTGTGGTAAAAATAACTGCAGAATTTGAACAATGTCCCGTAAATACTGAATTTTTTTTCTTTACTCTTTTAACGTGAGCCATTTTCAAGCCACCGTATTGTTGCTTCACCCACCCTGTCAGCATTTACCCTCAGGCCTTTTTCAAGTCTCATAGTCCTCTTATCCACTCTAGCAGCTCTGTCTTTGCTACACTACACTCCCCCACCTACTCTCTCACCCCTCCCCTCAGGCACAGTCTCTCTTCTTCACCCTCTCTCTCTCTCTCTCTCTCGCTCTCTGTGTCTTTTTGTCTCTCATCCTGTGTGGGCCACTGTTAGTGATCCACGGTCAGCTACAGTTTCACAAGTCTTGCTCTGACTGCTGTCACCTACCTACTTAGCTGACCCCTGCACACACACCAAGCCACAAAACCATACCACCATTGCTGCCTTTCATCTCTTCCCCTTTCTCTGTCGTCTGTTTTCAGGGTTTGTCTTCAGTCTGTCTTTCTTTGTACTTATTTAAACCACATTTTAATACGGAGCTAACCAAAAACACTATTCAGAGATTTTTTGTTGTTTTTTTGTTGTTTTTTTTAAGTGGAAGTTAGTTAAAGTTTAATGTTGCGTTGAAAAAACACCAGATTAGCAGAATAGCTCAGGAGGTCACAGGTGAATATGTCTGCATTTTATTTACGCTTACATTACATCTCCGCTTGTTTGGCAGCTGATGTTGAAGAGTATTTCTTTAACTGACTTTTTGAGCTTGCAAAGTACGCAACATTTAAAAAATATATATGATTATAGGTAGAAAAGGAAAAAGGAAATCTGAAAACAATACGTTGTCACACTTCAAACAGGAGCAAGAGTGGATTAATGGACTGGCAGTTAGTCCTCATTACATATTGATACAGTGGAACATACTGTAAAGTGTGTATTAAGTATTAAGCACTTTAAATTTTTCCCACTCTCCAAATTTGTGAGCCAAATTTGTGAGTCTTTAATGTTTTATTTACTTGGAGCTGGTGAGCTGCAGTATGGTAATTTTTGCCTCTGCTGTGGGGAGATGGGGTTTCTCACGTCACACACTTCTGGGTGACAGTTTGATGTTATAGCTTATGCACACACATACACACACATTCACACAAACACATATGGACTGGTGTGCATAAACACAGGAAGAAATGCATAGACGTGAATTAAGACACATCAGTATGCATATATAATGCTGTTACATGTGAGTTTGTGAGGGAGGCAGAGCTGTTATGGACACAGAAGCAATCTTACTACAGGAGTTCAACCTCCAGTGAGTAGAGTCAAACTATCTTTATGCTGAGTGATAGCACAGATTTTGAAACCCTGATAAAATTACCTACAATGTGAAAGCAGTGAAAGTCAAGGTTCTGCATGTGTTCCCTTCTGCTTTGCAGCAATCAGTTTACATCAATTAAAACATTAAATTATCCCGATTTAGCTGATTTTCATCACAGCATGTAAAAATATGTATAATGAGCAACTTAGTAGCGCTTATGGCCAGTTAGTTATGGATGTGCCAGGGTATAAAATATCGTATGCTGGTTTGATTAAGTTATAAATATTGGTTACCCATCAAAATATCAAAGGTTTCTCATTAACTAAAATGGAAACTGGTCTGCAGCTGAAATGAAATGTTTTGGGTTCTCATTTTTAATTATTACGTCAAGTCTGCAGTCTGTGATTTTAAGTTGTTGATAGATGGAGTTTTTCTGAGGTTATAAGCTATTAAAAGACTCTCTCTGCTGGAGTGAGGGAGTTGCTGAAAGAAAGGAAAAGTCTCCAGCTGGAGCAGGATGAGCAGCTTCAGAGCAGAAAGCAAGACATCCCAGCACAAGTTCATGCAGAGCCACAAATGTACACGGCTCCCCTGAAAAAATTTTCATTCAGAATGTTATGACGTGACATTTTAGTCACCATGGAAAACTAGAGCGTGTTTGGGTCTGCGAGTTTCGGTGGTGTATAAACGTATCTTAGTCAGAAATGTTAGTTAGAAATGTGCTCACAACTTCAACATTTTTAGTACCATGTCATTTTTTAGCACTACTAAATGAAAGCCTTCACAAGGGCAACAGCGGTGAGCATAAGCTTGATGGGACCGACAGTAAGGTCACACAGCACAGGATTACACTGGATGCTTGGGGCCAGTGCAAACAATTTTGTGATGTGACACCCAGTGTGAGAAGAAAAAGATTTAAATGTGCCATCCGGCAATAATAATGTGTGTATATGGTTGTTGTGTGGCTGCCTGGTCACAGTGATTTCATAACCAAGGATACTGTTGATCAGATCTCGTTGCATTTAATCAGCCTTGGTCTGATGTGATTGGACCACTGTGCATCAAATCCATGTTACAGTTCTTGCTATTGGTCTGCAACCACTTGTTTCTGTCACAGCACCTTCTGGTCTTCATAAGTAGTACTTGATGTAGTTTGGGGCCACGTTACATCATAGGTGTTGGAGTTATTTTCTCGTTTATTAAGTTTTCCAATAATAAAAAGTTAAATAAAAATCACAGTCAATAGCACAAATGCAAAGAACAGAACCAGTCTGTTCCACAGTTTAAAATCAAAACAAAGCTGCTTTAAACCCAAGTGGCTCATTTAGATTAGATCAACCTTCCCGTGTGAAAATGCCTAGCACACGCACACACAGACACACACACACACAGACATGCACATACAATGCTTATGCATGCACACACACACACACACACACACACACACACAGACATGCACATACAATGCTTATGCATGCACACACACACACACACACACACACACACACACACACACACACACACACACCATTGTTTACTGAACTTTCCGCCTTTGAAATATTTATTACAGTAGGGAGGATCAGTGTGTGTGTGTGTGTGTGTGTGTGAGTGTTTGCAAATTGGTGGGAAGTTACCCGTGAGACAGCCAACTCAGGGGTACAGGTGATAAGCGTGTGTAAAAGAGAGT
>VVHJ01011044.1:9326-25548 GCA_015107715.1 Tylochromis polylepis
CGTGTGTTTGTGTGCGCGTGTGTGTGTGTGCACTTAGGGACGCTGGCACCTTCACTGCATTCCAGCATAAGGTTTCAGCTTAGCTAAAAACAGGACCATTACTGGTCACTGTACACCAGACCTCAGTTACCCCTTAACACATACTAACTGAAACACAAAGACACACACGCAGGCACACAGCGCGCACAAATGTACTCATACACAAACACACACACACCTCTGAAACATGACCTGCTCCAACCCAGACCTGGCTGGGCTTTCCTTACAGGTGTCTCCTTCCGAATACGGCTAAAGTGTTCCAGGTTTGTGAGAACGTGTGCGTGTGTGTTTATGTATATATTATGAGTGTCTCTTGTCATATCTAAAAGCATATACCTATGTTTGTGCAAACCTCTGGATGTTGGTGTGTATATGTTCTCACAGATGAGTGCAGCCACTAAATGAAGTCACATTCAACTGTTGGAAAATTTAACTTCATTGGTTTGTGTGTGTGTGTGTGTGTGTGTGTGTGTGTGTGTGTGTGTGTGTGTGTGTGTGTGTGTGTGTGTGTGTGTGTGTGTGTGGGTGAAGGATGGTTCCATCTTAAGTTTGCTGGCCAGTAAACCACAGACAGACACTCATGAATTTACAAACACTAATCCATCTGTAGATGGAAACCTCTAACCAAGAAACTTCATGGACAACCTTGAAAGGTTACTGATGATATATCAAAGGATACAAAAGAAAAGCTTCACATTGCAAGACTTAGATGTTAAAAATACAGTGCACTGTATAATTAATTGCATGGATGTCTTTTTTGTCTGATTCATATTTACAGAGAAGGTGACTGAAAAGAAAATGAGAGTCACCACTTACCTGATTATTATCACTTGGTTTTTTTTGGCATCCATCATTTGGGAATGAGCAGCGTTTGCTATGGCAAACAAATGCCTGAAGGAGAAAGAGATACACAACGAGCCTTCAGACTCTTAAAAGATGACAACAGCGAGTGCAGCAAAGTATACTCCTTCCTTCTTTTTGCACGTTGATCCTCTATTGCTGACACTTATTAACAGTTGTCAGCATGGATGAAGCATAATTAATAATTTGACATATATTGTTTTGTTTTTTAAATATAAGGTTCACAGTTCCCACAATTTTAGAGTGAAATTAACTTACGGAGGGTTCTCTCCCAAGGCACAGCCCTTGTACATGAGCACCATGTCCGTCCCATAGATGTTTTGCATCTTATAGGGGTTCACAGACACCAGAATGCTGCCTATGTATGTCTGCAAAAAAAAGCAAGAAAAAGAAAAGAGACATGAAGAAAGTAATTTTACCATAATGATCATAGCGTATGCATGTATGAACATAAGTCTGTGTGTACCCTATCTCTCCCTTAACACGTGGGCCAATCTGAACAAAAACTTTCCATGAACATCATCACACATACAGCAGTTATTAATATATGTTTTAAAAACATTTATAATAAATCCCAATTCTTTTGATTTTCTATGTTACTGTATGTGCATTTCACCATCCCCCTGCGAATGCAATGTTACAATTTCACTGTTTGTCACATTCAACATATGTTCAAGAGTCACCAAAATTTGTATCCGTCATCATTTTGTCACCACCAAATATGGAATGAAGAATTACAAAAAAAGTTCTGAAATATCACAGACATATAACTTGACAGACGACATTGTGATGATTCACGCAGTGAATCCCACAGCAAGTACTGCTAAAGGCAGCAGATTGAGGTTAAATGATTAGCCTGCAGGTCAGTTTAGATGTACAGCCAAGATGTAAATCCATCAGGGTAAAATGTGTATTAAAATTGGTATCCAATCCAATCCAACTTTATTTATAAAGCACTTTAAAATAGCCAGCACAGGACCAAAGTGCTGTACAGTAAATAAGTTAAAAACAATAGAATAAAACAAAACAGCAAAAAATAAAACACATACTTACATAAAAATTAACACAGCCCTATATTTAAAAAACAAACCAACATAAAAAAATAGAATCAACTAAAATAACAACTAAAATAAAAAACAAACTAAAAAAACCAACACCTCACATGGTGTCAAAGACCAGGGTGAAGAGATGGGTTTTCAGAAGTGATTTAAAAACAGGCAGAGAAGAGGCCTGTCTAATCTCTAAAGGCAGATCGGTATCTTAAATTATTGACCAAAGAAATAAATATATGTACTATGTCCCTTTTATAACTCTTCATTCCAGGTTAAAAACATATGCTTTTTGGTGAAACCCAAGGTTTACAGGTCAGGTTTTTTTTGTCTTTCAAACTGAACCAGTTCCTATGTAGCTTGTGAAGGAGCCATAGATGTTTATAAACAACCAAGTTTTTGTCATCTGACTAAATAAAAATTAAGAAAGATTTTAAGATAACAAGATAACTTGACCATACATGAGTGCCGCAAACACAAAAACAAAACAAAAAAACCCTCCTTAGGGTTGTTTTTGCGGTGTGCGTATTGTTTAAATACTTTAAATACTTACATAAATAAGCTCTCTCTCAAACCTTTTCCTTATGTTCAGCAGAACAGCCCCTTCATGCATGTCACTGGAAGAAAGAAGCAATAAGAGTGTTATTTATGGGGTTATGAAGCAGAAAAAAAGCAACCCAGAACCCCACTATTTTTTCATGTTTGAGTTCAACTGAATTCAAATTGTCTTTTTTTTCTTACAGCCAAATACTTTCTCCATCCTTTTCAGCATTCTTTTGTTATAAAGGTTCAAAAATTGTTGTGCAACACTCAATACTGAGCACAATGCTATGACATTGTTTCACCCTCCATAATCTGATAACCAAAAATATACGTAAATATATACAAATCCTGAACAGCCAGGCGTTGTTTGACGTCTATACTGCAATTGTAAGTCTTTGTTCTAAGTGTAACTGTGGTGTACTGTGTGATTTTTGTTTTTAACTTACTCTAGCTGTGTCATATCTTCGACACCATTTTCCTCTCTTTGCTCCCGCTGAACCATGGTGGGCAGGCTTCTGATTGCATACATCTAAAACATGCACATAGACATTCAGAAATGAAATGCAAGTACATATTACAAGAAGGCCTTCACTCACAAGGAACTGTTGATTCTCTTGTTTTTGAATTATTATTAGTTTGCTTAACAGAACCCTCAAACTTTATTAAAAAACATTTCGAAAATGTTACCTTTTTCACTATTTGGCAAAACATTCTGCTTTACCAAAACAAAAACATCAAGACATCCCTAATAATTTATGGAACTTTTTCACTCTAATGTTACACTAGATATTTCGAAGTCACTGCATAAACAAAAGCACTTCACAGGTTGATGCCATGACAATTTTAGCTATTGTGGATACTTAGCTGTGTCATGCCACATTCATTTTTAGAAATTACCTTGTCAAACCACTGCCCATGTGGTTCCCCCTCCCTGCTGAGATTCCATTCTCCTTGCTCATTCCCCAAGCCTTCCTGTCCCATCAAGCTGCGGGGGTCCAGCAGCTCCCCATCTCCATACATGGACCACTTATTTAGGTTTTGCACTGTCCCATGAGGTAAAACCCTCTCTGCCCCCCACACATCTCCATCTTGTTGGGCCTCAACTCCAGTGTTCTGTGCCCAGTGCTGTCTAGGGCCAGATCCTTGGACCTGGGGTGATACTACTGCATATGAGGAGGTTAGGCGGAAGGAGGCCCCCCGAAGGTGAGGGTTCTGCAAAGCACCAGATAGGTTAAGTGAGCGAGGTTCTGGTGTTTTGGGGGCACCGAGTCGTGTCATGATATTGCCATCAGGGAGACGGTATTTTGCCCCACGAAGGTTTGGGTTTTTTGATAAAGCATTAGACAGGTCAAGCGTTTTGGATGCCGAAGCTGGCTGAGGGCGGGTCATGAGAGTTCCATCTGGCAAACGGTAAGTGGCAGATCGGAGGTTCTGGTTGCGAAGAGCATTGGAAAGGTCAAGTGAGCGTGGTTGAGAGGCATCAGTAGATCCAGGCTGCCTAAATAATGATGTGCTTGGAAGCCTATAAGAGGCACCACGGATGTTGGTTTTTAACAATGCACCAGAAAGGACAGGGCCGGAAGAAGCAGAGGAAGAAGGTTGAGCTTGGTTCCGTGAAAACAGCGATGATCCTTCTGGGAGCTGAAACTTTGCCTTACGCAAGTTAGCATTCATCAGAGCGCTAGATAGCCCAGGGGAGGCTACTGAGCTCTCGGCACTCTGCGTCTGCTCTCCTGGACGTGTGAGAAATGAACCGTCTGGTAATCGATAAGAGGCATTACGAACATTAGCATTTAGAAGAGCAGAAGAGAGCGTAGAAGAGGAAAGGGAGGGTGCAGATGTGGGCTCTGTCCTGGTAACAAGCGTACCATCAGGTAAACGATATGTGGCTTGTCGCAAATTGGGATTGAGCAAAGCAGAGGACAGCATAGGGGAAGACAGTGGAGATGGACCTGAGACATGTTCAGCAGGTTCATTTCTTGTGACAAAAGAACCATCAGGTAGTCTATAGGTCGCCCGACGCAGACTTGGGTTCTGCAAGGCATTAGAGAGCATCCCACTGCTAACATCACCTACACTATCGGTGTTAACTGGAGTCTCAACAGGGCCCCGGGACATTGTCAAAGTGCCACCTGGAAGCTTGAACATGGATCCCTGGATGTGTGATGTTCGTAATCCACCTGAGAGAAGTGGGGAGGTACCTCTGACACCTCCTTGTTGTTGTGGGGAAGGTGGAGGAGCAGGTGAGCCCGGCAATGTGGGGGAAGGTTGTTGCTGAAATGGTGAAGCAAAAGAAGCATTACGTAGCTGAGAGGTCAGCATAGCAGGGGACAGCTGTGGGGAGGAAGGGACAGAAGGTGCAAGAGGGACTGCTGCTTCAGGTGGCGTGAGAACTGTTGTATAGAGGTTGGCATTGCGTTGCAGAGGAAATGAGTAGGAGGCACTCCGTAGGCGTGAGTTCTGGATTAAAGCATTGGATAGACCAGCAGTGGGATACTGGGTCATTATCTGGCTCTCCTGTACATTAGTTGATATGTCCTCTTGTCCACCAGGCATGGGGGACAGACTCCTCTGTAAAGCTGTGGTGTTGCTGACATTGTGCAGGTATGGGTTCTGGAGTGCGCGTCCAAGATTAGGTGATGAGGGTGCAAGTTGTGGGAGGTTCTGGGGGTAAATCTCATGCTGTGTTTGTGGGGAGCTGGGCCTTTGTAAAGGTGAAGTGCGAGCTATAGTGGAGTAAGGGAGAGGAGAGGTAGGAAAGGGTGAGCCTACAGTTTGAGGGTTTTGTAAAGCATTTGTAAGCATTGGAGATGGGCCTGGCTCCATCAATGTATAGTCATACTGAGTGATATTCTGTGATGGTGGAAGAGTACCAAGAGAAATATTAGCATTAGGAACAGGAGGCTGAAAAGATGCTGGTCCAAAACCATGGGGACTCATTGCCCTATGAGGCAAAGGAGAAGGTGGATGAGACAGATGGTGCATGGGAGAGGCAGAACGGGACAGCATAGGAGATTGTTGCTGCAAGGGCTGTGGGGATGGAGGTCTACTCTGAAGCCGGCGCACTGATGGCTGGGAAGAAAGAGGCCCACTCTGTGTCAAAGACTGCTGTGGAGGGGCAGGGGGACCTGGAGGAGGTGCTCTGAATGACTGCCTAGACTGAAGAGAGGGCTGGTTTCTGGGCATTCGGACTAATGGCTGCCCTCTACCTACAGGTCTGTGGAATCCTCGTTGGGGGGTACCAATTCGTTTGGACTCCCTTAACCCTGTAGGCCGGGAGCCTGCCCTGGCTAACATAGGTGTTCCAGCTATATCCTCTATCTGTCCTGAAGGAGGGGCGGGACCACTATGGATGGAGGACCTAAACGGGGCAACATGTTGAGTGACAGGGGGCCCGTGTCGACTGTGTCTCTGCGAGTAGGGGTTGGCTGGAGAGGGTTTCACAGCCCCCATGGGCACATGACTTCGAACCCCTGCACCGCCTCTCATTCTGCGAGTAGAGGAGCGGGTGGGGAGGGGTCTACTGGTGACACGTGATGGTGACGGAGAAGGAGGGCGATGGGGAGAGGTGGGGCGGAAGGATCGCGGAGGCGACTCAGCTCTTTCAGGTTGAGTCGGGCTCCTTCTTTGTGTATGCAGCTGGGGTGGAGAAGGGGAACGCCTCATCTTAGATGTTTGTTTTCTTCCTCTGAACAATTGCGGTCTGGTAGAAGGCAAATGGACTGCATCTGGTGGTGGCTGCTGTCTAAAGGAGAGTCTTGGGGAAGGTGGTGGGCTCGCTCTCTTCCTTAGCGATCCCCGGGGAGAAACTAGCGGGCTGGAAATTGGGGATTGGGGTCGGATAGATGAAGGAGCTCGACGCAACCGAATATCTCCCCTCTCTTTTGTCATTGATGGCTGAGTTCTCACTGACATACCTCTCCTATGTTGTAATGGAGAAGAAGGTGGTGGGCTGTGGGGTCTGCGCCTGTTAACTAGGGACGTTGGCCTTTGGCCTGGCATTGGGGCCCGCTGACTGAGTACCCGCCTATGTGAGTGAGGAGAGACATGTAGGTCAGACTGGATGCCTGTTTGGAAGTCCATGTGATGCGGTGAAAAGCGAGATGAAGGAGGCGCCATTGCCCTAGTTGATCCCAGCCTCACTGATAGCTGTGGGGATGGAAGGTGACTCATTCGGCGCACTGGCCTAGGTGAGGCAACAGGTGAATGTAGCTGTGAATGCATCATTGGCTGTACTGGTGGAGCCAGTGGTGTCATTTGAACCATCTGGAATGTCTGTGGGTCTTGTGTAAGGGGATCTTGGTAGACTTGTGAGGAGAATTGAGGTGGCAGGGGAGATGGGGTCAGATGACTAGGAGAAACAGGGAAAGGAGGGTAAGTGTGCTGAGGGAAAGGAATGTGTTCTTGTTGAATGCTTGCGGCTGTTAAAAAGGGCACATGTCCAGCAAGAATGGAAGTGTGTTGTTGGTTCATGACAGTAGGGTAATTTGGCTGTGAAGGATGATATGTGTGGATGGGTTGCTCATATTGTATATCTGACATCATCTCCTGATTGTTGAGGGCAAGAACTGGGGAGGGAGGAGGAACCATAGGTGATGGGGGACGAGAATGAAGAGGAGGTGGTGGCAATGTTTCCACCTCTAGTCTGTCTTTTCCAAATAACCTAACCTGGGGCCTGGGAAACCTGAACTGCTCTGTAGAAACTGGCTCAGGTAGAGGATAAGACAGCTGTTCTTGTCCATATAGCTGCCCCATCTCAACTGGAATCAGCCCAGAATCCATATGGAAAGGTTGCTGATAATGGTTATAAGTAGGAGCAGGCTGTGGATATCCCAGCATTGGGTCATTATATAGACCTGAAACAAAACCATTTCCACCATTCATCAGTCCATAAGAGTCTGAAAGGCCAAAGGCAGATCCCACATTGTGGTCAAAGTATTCTTCATATGGCCAAGGGTCATATGGGTCAGAGAAACCATTTATGGCATCACCATAATAGCCATATGGTTCTGACTCTATTGCATATAGCATTCCATCCTCACCATAGTAGTACTCCACCCCTTCATCGCCATAGTAATCGTCATATTCATCCTCATAGTAGCCATAAGGGTAATCATAGTAATCCATTTCATCATCATAGTAAAGCTCGTCATCATAATAAAAGTTGCCTTCCTCATCATAGTAACCATATTCATCTTCCCACTCCTCGTCATCATAGTAATCCAATTCCTCTCCAAAAGGGTCATACGGGTCATAGGCAATCGGTTGTCTTCCAAAGCTTCTAGGCCTCCACCTGTCGTGGTAATCATCCTCATATCCATACTCATTATCATCATACTCATATTCTCCATTGTAATAATGTGTCTGTCTCCCTCTAGTGTCCCTGTTAGCAAATGACAAGCGCTTTCGGCCCCGTCCTCCAGCCCTCGCCCCAAATCGACCATGGCCCTTTGAAGTCAGGAACCTCCCTGTCAACCAGTTTGTTGCTGCAGCTATCCTCCCTAACATCCAACTTTTAGCCTTAAAGCTTGGTGTGGTTTTCTTTTTGCCAAATATGCCTTTAAACTTCCCTCCTAGTCCCTTTGCCTCTGTTGCCATGTTTCCTTTACCCCCTAAACTGGATAGATTTATTGTCTTTTTAGGTGGTGTGGTTTCTTTTGCATTGTTATCTTTTTTATTAAACAAGCTGAAGCCAGACAAGCCTGGCTTCTTGTCAGCAGACTTTGCCCCAAAACCAGCAAAAAGCTTGCTGGTGCCTAGAAGTGGTTTACTACCAGCAGGTGGTTTCTTTTTTTTGGAGAGTCGTAGGAAGAGACGGGATGTGCTTTTAAGGTTTCTCTTTGGTTTTGCCTTCTCTGGCTGCTGTTGTTTAGAGGGAAAACTGAAAGGGGATGCCTTTCCTGTAAGGCCTGTTATGGCTTTGGAAGCTCCTTTCAGGTGAGATTTCACATCGGGTGTCTTCTGTGCTTTTGTTGCTCCTAAGGTCTTCTTCTGCCCCTCTGCAGCAAATCCCATCATGGCCTTAGAGGCTCCTTTAATGTGTACATCACTCATCTTTTTCAGGTTTACTGCACCCATACCTTTTTTGATTTGTGGTTTTCCATCATCACTATCATCATCAGATGGAGGAGGCTGTTTAGAAGGGGGCTTAAAACCCTTTACAGCCATGGCCTTGGATGCACCTTTAAGAGCTGCTTTCCCTTTCCCTTTATCTGGCTTCTTGGTCACTACTTCTTCCTCACTGTCACCACTTTCTTCTTCCTCAGTCTTCATCTCCTCTTCTTCTTCCTCCGACCCCTCCTCCGTCTCACTGACAGGTTTCTTTCCTTTTCCCTTCGTTCCATCATCCTTTCCTTTCCCCTTAGCTGGGGGCTCCTCCACCTTCTTCCCCCCTTTCTTGTCATCTTTTCCTCCTTTCTTATCATCCTTCCCTCCCTTCTTTGGTTCCTCTGACTTGCCTTTCTTGGCAGCTGATTTTGGGTCACCTTTTTTGGGTGGCATGATGAATTCTGAGTCAAATCATTTTAAAGAAGGTCAGGAAGTTCCCAAAAGCGTGCTGGACAGGGCAGCATTAATGTCAATGTTGATATGCAGCCTTGAGAAGAGCAGTTCAAACAGAAGCGACATCCTCTCATCCCCACTTGCTTTCATGTCTTCTCTCCTTTTTCCTCCATCCGATCTGTCATTGTGACACTACAAACACACACTGCAGGATACTCCGTCTCGAGTCAGTTGTTCTATAATGCACACCAAGATAAACACAAACCACAGTCCTTCCAAAGACGATCTAGTAACGGAGTTGGAATCTCAGCCATCAGTGCTCACTCGCATTACAATGCGTCCTCAATCCTCAGCAAAGGAGCTGTTATCTAAGCATACAAAGAGAAAGAAACCTCCTTTCTAGGAGTGTTGCAAAAAAAAAAAACTGCAGATGCTTACTGATTTTCAAATGTTACATATGGAACAAAAATCTTGCTGATTGTCTCCAAGTTTTACCCTCTTACTGAGTTTTTCCACTAAAGATCTAACATAAGAAAAGAATCCACCATTGCAAGGCAAGCTCCTGGTCTTGATGGTCTGTATGGGTTTGTAAGTAATTTCCCAGGTTCACACGACAGATAAAAGACCCTGCTATCCCACTGACAGACTCTGTGTAGTCCTTTGTGTGTCTCCCATTGTTAGTTCGTCCTGTGAGTCCAGCAGTGAATCCTCATCTTGGCCACCGCACTAACTTTAGCGAGATGCTCCCCCCAACAAGGAGAGCCGATGCAAGTGCGTCAGAGTGAGTCTCCTTGTTCAGGGATGTCCTCTTCTTTGTCTCAGAATGAGCATGCACAAGTGTTGCGTTTGCAGTTGTATCCACCCACAACCACGTCAGCTTGCCTTTGTGACCTCCTGCAACCTTCTCCATCTCTCTCTGGTTACTGAAACTTCCACAGCCCAGTTCACCTCAACATGAGGCCTCTTCCACATCTCAATCCATTTGCATGACATAGGAGCACATATATAAATATACGTATATATTGTATGTCTGTGTGTGTATGTGCATCAGAATATGAGTCTCCCCAGTTACAGTTGCAAAGGGAACCATAACGTCCCAGCTATACTGGCTTTGGGTAACACTATCTGCTGCCTCACTTCTGTATGAATAATGCAAGCTGGCTGAGCTGTTGCTAAACTGTGTCTGAGAGGCAAAGCTTCACATAGCCTAACCACACACATACACATACACACACACAGACACACACACACACACACACACACACAAGTAGCAGCATGGACCACAGCTGAGAGTGATGCCTTCTATTATGCTCCTATAGTGCATATGCACGATACATTTTATGGAAGAAGACACCATTCAGGGATCTAAAATGTCAACTAAAAAAAGCAAGTAAGGATTTAGGAAAGATTTAAGAAAATCAAGTTGCTTTGGTTCTTATTGATATTGCCCAGATCCTTTAAAAACTCAGTCTGCTTCGTGACCGTAAACTGGCCATTATGCATCTTTCTAAATATTAATGATGGCTGCTATGAGGCAAACTAAAGAACAGCCAAGAAACAGAAACCTTTTTATTATTTTTCCCCTCATCACTGTGGCATGCTGGCATATTTAGACTGGTGAAAACACAAACACATACATACATGTATGGGCTGTCAGTAGATGCGCAATGCGAAGTCCAAAAGACTGTGAGAGAATTACAGAAGTGTCTGTTGTGAATTCATTGATGATGGGCTGATATTCCAGGAGGTCATCTCAGTGGCAGATATGAATGTTTAATGACTGCCCTGTGTTCTTTCTACGCAGCATGGATAAAACATTCAGCAAGGGCTCCTCTAAATATATCACAAAGGGTCAACCCTGCCCAGGCCCACTGCCCAACCAGTATATTATACATATTGCTGTCAGGGGTTAACAGCCAGGCATCACACAGCAGATGGAAAGTAATGGTTTAATACTGGCATTTACAAACATTCATCTACAGGAAAAGTTACAATGGACAAAGTAAGGATTGTGGTTATTAATGTCAACTACCGTTAACAGGTTGACCTCCAACTTTTCTAACCACTGAATTGGAATGACTAATAGTCTTGACCTGAGAGTACATCCAAGCAGAAATCTGTATCACATTTCCTTGAAGGCAGTGACCATAGCAAACTCTAAACTGTCTGCAGCCTGTGCAGCAATAACAACAGCAGTTGTCGGTATCATCTAACTGCCGGTAAAGATAAGCGGGTGAAGACAGGACAGAGAACGGGCCCAGAGGAAAGTTCAAAAGTTCCTTCCTTGTGAACACTGTTGGTCACCAGGCAGGTAACAAGACACACAAAATGCTCTATTTGATATGTGTGATATGCATCTGCTGTCTGACTGATGTGGCCTGCTGACTGAGTGAATGTGCAATGAACAGAGCACAAGTGAGAGAAATGACTGAGGTGGAGAAAGGGGGGAGGTAGAAGGCATGTAAGAGACAGAATCCGTAGTAGCGTGTAAACTGCGGATTACTCCAAATAAACTATGGATTACATATGTGGTAATAGGTGTCTCTCAGAGAAAACTGTTATTGAGAAAAAGTGAAAACAAGGAGTGGCAGGAAAGGAAGATATAGAGTGAATGAGAGATGACGGGCAAAAGTCTTTTCATCCACGTGCCAACCACTGACAACGGGCTTTCAGCGAACCCACTCACTGATACAAGACTAATAAAGGAGATCACCTGAGCAGAGCATAGCCAACAAGCTCATTCAGTGAGTGGGGGCACGTGCACGTGCACGCACACACACACACACACACACACACACACACACACACATGCAACCACACGCACAGGTAGGTTATGTCTCATAATGAAGATTGCATGATCACTGAATGGAGGATGTGAATCATCCAGAGAGGCTAGAGATTGACAGCTACCGTATATGCATTAATTTGGGAATTGAAAGCATGCCCCCCACTAAAACACACACACGCATACTAATGTTATAGGGGCAATTTATTTGCTCTCACACGTGGTACTAATATCTGTAGATATAAGCATTTAATTGCTAAATGCTTATATCTACACCTCAGGGGTGTCAAACAAGGAACAGGATCCAGAAAAGACTCCAGTATGGCCAACTGGACAACTCTGGAAACTGTGAAGAAGGGCATAAGTTTTTGGACTTTTAAATGTGTTTAAATAAACTTTTCCTGCTGATAAAGACTTCCCCGATAGCCATTCATACTATCAGTCACATTCATACAGCACTTTATTCTATGCACTTAAGAGCTTTATTTACCTTGCACTCACACCCATGGCATATTTAGCATCACTACCTGAGTACATGGAGGAGACCATGCACACTTATAGGCCCAGAGACAAAGACATGTGAACCCAGAACCTTGATGCACATCATACTATTTTCACAGTAACAATGTTAATTATCTTAGGTTAGCATCTTGGCTTAGCATGTTAGCATGTTAAGATTTGCTACATAGCACTAAACACAAAGTTTAGATGACATCATTAGTTTTGCTCACAAGCCATAAATATAATATAAACAGACCAAAGTCATGGATCTACAATTGACCTGTAAACAAACACGATGCTGAAGATGATCACACAACCTGCCTAAGGGTCAAAGTGACAGAATAATACTCCACACTGACATACTCACTTATGAAACATGGGTGTAAAACATAAGGAGGAAAATGACTGACAGAAGGAAACACAGAGTGAAGGAGGGAAAGTGTCTTTAAGACTGAAGGAAAGACAGGAGGATGAGGAGGCTGGATTCAGGTTTCCTGTAAGCCTTTAAGCCCCATTCAGGTCTTAACGTGCGCTGTCAGACTTGACAATGCAGGAAATGCCAGCAGCTAGTAACTCACTGAAGACTCGTCTCTGAGGATCAGACATCATTTCTTGGTTGGTTTTACTGCTTGAACAGACACACTAAAGATAAGACATACACTTTAACTTGTTTATTGTTACTGGATGTAAATGTTAGTGCTTAGTGGCCAGTTTCAGTTTCAAAAGTTTTAAATGACAAAATGCACATTAGGTTAACTGCTGGTCCTAAATTGTATGAACGTGACTATGAATCTGTCCCTCTGCTTTGGTCTTGCAAAAGATTCACAATCTGTCCAAGGGGTATGTACCCTGCCTATTGCTCTGTGAAAAGCTGAGCTTTTCCACAAAGTGGTAAAGAAAATAAATGCATAACAGACTTTACACAAACATTTAAAACATTAGTCAGAAATTTCACAAAAAGAATAGACTTCTCAAGAAAAGAGAGAATACGTCACAGCTTTGTAAAAATTTTTGATGAAGTAATACTGACTTACTTACTGTAGTATATGCCCAGATATAATTTTGAAGATTATACATGTGCCTAAAATTCAGAATAATTATAATCCCAAAACTTCATATTCAATAAGCCTAGGGGTCTAGAATCAAAGTTCAGGCCAATCTGAGGTCCTCAATGTAAAACCATCCAACTGTTTTATATTTCTACCTTCTACAGAGAATAAAACAATCGCAAACATTGTGGGACAAAGGCAGGGGGTCATTGGCTAAACCTAATAGTTGTATTCCAAAACTGGGACTAGCATATGAAGCCTCATAGTGTGTGAGGCTTAGATTAAATATAAGATGTAATTCTGTACTTGTGATTGATCCCTATGAGTAGAATCAAGAGAAGTCATTTGTTCCCAATAACTGGGTCCAACTTTATCCTTGGAAACAACTAAAGTGAACCTTTGCATGTCAAAGACTGATAAAGGCTATGCAGGCTGAGCATATTCTGCTTTGATGTGAGGTTTTTTAAATCATTTATAATTTTATCTTTAAAAGAATTGAGCATGAGCATGTTTTCTTTTCAGATAAAAATTACATTATGTGAGGGATTATCCATGACAATGGAAAATTGACCAATTATAGCCTCCTGAGATCTGAGGAAAAAAGATTCTTCCCATTGAACTTTTTGATTTCCTGCTTCTTTGGAGCTAAAATATATAGACCAAAAACAAATGTCCATTACAGAGGACATGAATGAATAGACTGGTTCTCATATATACCATTTTGTCATCAGACCACATGAAGCAGAACACCTATGCTCTCTGACCTCATACATTTTCAAAAATGTATGTATCGTTCCTTATAACGATACTGGCACTGACCCATCAGCTCATTCAAACAGCAACACTGAAGTAGGTGCCCTTGAGTCCCTTTCATGATTTTACTTTGTGTCATTGCAACACTATTGTTTTATTGAAATTTGTCAATGCCTGAACAGAAAGACAGTTAAAAACTTGTTAAGGAACTCAAAGCCTCTTTAGTTGCTCCTACAGAAGGCATCAGCAGATCTAGATTTGCATGAGGACACACATACAAAAACTCACAGTGTTAAACGAATACGAGCCACTGCGGCAGTGTTATAACTCCTCCAGTATTGTCACAAAGATATCTGACACTTCGTTTGTGCTGCAAATTTGACTTTAAAATTGTAACTAGGGAAAAAACATCTTTTTTAACAACTGTTAGGTTCCTCACTTGGGCTTCTCTTTAACAAGTTTTCCACAAACTTGTAAATGCTTAACCAACTAAAGATATACAAGTGCAAATATTTGTTAGTTGGAACACAGCAGCCAAAAATAAGTCATTACAACGATTTGTGCCATGACAAAATTTGAGAATACGGTTTTAAAGCCTTAAACTGCATCTGCTATTTCCCAGATCTCCCTTGTTCTATTTCCACAGAAAGCAGCAGCACTAGTGGATAAAACAGACATCTCATGACAGTGAAGTTGATGGCCAGTTTCTTTAGTTATAAAAACACAATAAGCCTCTGGCTTTTAAGTATCTTACCTCGTCTGTTAATCTGAGTGACTGTGACTGATATTCAGATCGTCTGTTTGCCACGAAAATCCATCAATTTATGAACTAAACCACCTGCCGTCTGGAATAAAACCACTAAACTAGACGACTACTCGTTTGGACATTTATATAGTTGCCACACACACGCACAGACACACAAAGTTCACCTCGCTTCTCTTAAATGAAACAGATGAGCAGATCGAATAGTAAACATAACTTCTGATGCTTCAGTATCCACCTGTACGTCTACAGAACAAAGCCACAACAGTGAGCAGAGAGAGAAGAGTGGTGATTCAGACATATGTTTTGTGTTTTTGTTTTTTTGGTATTCCATGCATCATTACCGCAGTGATTGGGTTTCTCGGTAAACCCGCTGCACTTACAAATGTCTACGTGCAGCATTACCCTGCTTCCTGTCCCAATAAGTGTTTAAGCAAACAACTGGGCAGATCCTTTGTGCATTAATGGCAGGATTGGCACACTCACAGACACTCACACACACATATCACGCTATCATCATTGCCCAAGCGTGTCTCAACGTCAGAGCCCAAAGAGTTATTTGTTATAAATTCCGTGTGGTGACAATAGCTGTGAGACATTTGTGTGTTTGTGTGTGTTGGGGGTGCCTTTTCAGAAGTCGTCTCTCTGTCTCTCTCAAACACACACAGACATACAGTAAATCACAAGATTTTAGCTCTGATAATATACATATATATAAAAAATATTCCCCTCTCGCCCCCCTGTGGGCGGTCTATCCTTCAAGCTCGGGTCCTCTACCAGAGGCCTGGGAGCTTGAGGGTTCTGCGCAGTATCTTAGCTGTTCCTAGGACTGCGCTCTTCTGGACAGAGATCTCCGATGTTGTTCCTGGGATCTGCTGGAGCCACTCGCCTAGCTTGGGAGTCACTGCGCCTAGTGCTCCAATTACCACTGGGACCACTGTTACCTTTACCCTCCACATCTTCTCGAGCTCTTCTCTGAGCCCTTGGTACTTCTGCAGCTTCTCGTGTTCCTTCTTCTTGATGTTGCTGTCATTCGGTATCGCTATGTCAACCACTACGGCCATCTTCTTCTGCTTGTCCACCACCACTATATCCAGTTGGTTATCCACCAACATTTTGTCCATCTGTATCTGGAAGTCCCACAGGATCTTAGCCCGGTCATTCTCCACCACCCTAAGGGGCGTCTCCCATTTTGACATCGGGACTTCCAGGCCATACTCAGCACAGATGTTTCTGTATACTATGCCGGCCACTTGGTTATGGCGTTCCATGTATGCCCTGCCTGCTAGCATCTTGCACCCTGCTGTTATGTGCTGGATTGTCTCAGGGGCATCTTTACACAGCCTGCACCTGGGGTCTTGCCTGGTGTGGTAGACCC
>VVHJ01011054.1:31481-44488 GCA_015107715.1 Tylochromis polylepis
TTAACAAGTAGAGAAACGTTTCGGTAAATGAGAAAGAAGAGGAGAGAAAGAAGAGGCAAAACAAAGTGTGAGACACAGTGAACATCAGAAACAATCAGACAAACCAGACCAAAATAGAGGTCAGGACATTATTTGAGAGACTTATTGCTCTGGCAGACCGCCCAAGGCTGACACCAGAGGAAGAGGTGGCAGCTGAAACTTCCTCAGCACTGCCGGCTGGCAGGATGTGATGTGCAGGGATCATGTTACATAAGAGAACATAAAACATTGACATTACTGCAGCTTTTCCAGAGCCTGAGCAACTGCAGTCCCCAGAATTCACAGAACAAAAAAATATGTATGTCATTTAGTTAAAGCTGTTAATTTTTTTAATGGACAACACAAAAAAAATAAACATTTATTTTTACCAGCTCACCAGATAAAACTGAAATCATTTACAATGTGCAAGTGTCAGTCACATTACATTGCAGATTGTCCATCTTCCCATCTCACCTTGGCTTTGCCCTGGAAGTTGAAGGTGAGGACGTACTCGCCCGGACGTGTCTCGCTTTGACGAATCACAAACAGCCCGTGGCTTCTCGCCCCACCAGCAAGCACCAGCTGAGCTGCACGTACACGGGACAGCGTGCCATGGAACCACGGGTAACCTGCCAAACTGGCATCTCCATCTGAGTCTTTTGATCCTTCACTGCCACCTAAGCAGCGTCACAGGAAAAACCATGTTTTATTTTTCTCCATCTGTAATTTTCCCATGTTTATTTTCTTGCAAACCCACTTGGATCACCCTGTGAGGAAAATAAAATGAATTCATCATTACCTGCAGAGGAGTTGGAGCCCTGGGCCTCTGGGGATTGGAGGAAGCGCTCTAAAGGCATGTGAGATGGGTGCTGGGTGAAAGGAGGTTCCCTGCAACGGACTGAGGAGGCGCTGTAATGCTCTGTTGCTGTAGAGCACGATCTCTCTGGAGCACGGTACACTCCTAAACATGTTTTTATACATTATTCCATTGGCCAGTGTCAAAACATGTTCATGTTATGTAACAAGGTGCTGCATCGGAGACTAAAAAGAAGTCTCTTCGCTCACCCTCAGAAAGCAGCTCGCAGCTGCAAGAGGCCACCATGGAGCACTCTTTGGAGGCCTGACCATGAGGACAGGACGCCAACTCAATGTCATCGCCGCTGTCACTGTACACAAGCAGTTAGGTCAGAAGAACCGCAGGAACGTATACACATGCATACACATGAGCAAACAAACATCAGTGAATCCTAACAGATGGCTCTACACAAATCCTACAGGCACCTACACAAGCGACCTTTCTGTTTATGTCCTGAACTGCACTGACAAATGTCCACTCGTCTAAAAAGCTGGGCAGGAATGTCCGCGGTGCAAGCTCGCCCATGTTTATGCTCAAGAAACTTGTCAAAAACTCTAGTAATTGGATGATTAATGACTGTGTGTGTTCACCCTCCTCCCCCTTTTCCCGTCCACTCTTTCCTCTGCCCCCGCTTCCGTCCCTCTCTCCTTCTTTCCATCTTCAGTCAACAGCAAATATTTATCTGGTGGTTTACCCGGGGTCTATGCAGTCCTGGATGTCAGCAACCCACGAGTTTTTCTGCAGCGAGTCGATGGTTTCCAGGATGTATTCTCCCCCGTTTTCCACCTGTGGAAGCAGCCAAACACTGCAGTCACTGAGCTCCGTTCAATGCACGACGTCAAAGCAAAAAGACCCACCAAAAAACAGGTGAAATTGAATGTGATTTCAGCAAAGGCATTGCATACCTGGTACCTGGTATGCATACTTCATTTGCATACCAGCCGTTTTTTAAGCCCTGTTTTATATGTAGGGTTTTCAGTGTTACTGTTGTTAAGCTGTAAAGCAGGAAGTTGCTGTGCACAAATGTTTGTGTAGTTCCTACCTTAAGAACAAACGTGTTGTCCTTGTCAGGCATCTCCAGCGGCATGGTGGTCCGCACCTCCACAATGGCTGATAAAGGGATGCTAACTTTGGGCTTTGAGGACTACAACATACAAACAGACTCATATTAAATATAGTGCACATACATGCCACACATTAAAGGCATAAAGTAAGCTTGTTGCACTTTACATCAGTGAGTCCCAACAGGTCAGTCAGGACTCAGACAAGGTTGGTAAGATGAAGGTGTTGAAACAAAAACAAACACATTTTGCGAATATACGATAGGTTGATTTTTTAAAATGTTCTCTAATATTTGCCTCCAAAAACTAAAGACACAACCTAAAGTGGGAAAGTTGTGTTTGAACTACTTATACTTTCTGTTGCAGACATGTAAAACGTGCTTCCGTTGTGTTCAATAATTGTGAATCAAGTGCTGTTTCAGATGACCTTAGACTATAAATGTCCTGCCTCTTGTTTGCAGATCACAGTGGATTCAGCAGCATGTTTAATTCTGTAAAAACAGCTTTTTTTTATAAATATATATATATATATATATAATTTCAACCCTAGAAAAAAATTGCATCTCTGTCTGTGTGGCAGTCCAGTTTTATGCCAGTGTACTATTACCCAAACCAGAGCAGGTAAATATAATTGGTCTGAAGTTAAAAAGAAAAACCTTGGGTTACATCCTACAAGAGCAACACTTGTAAAAATAGAAACTGTATATTTTTCTAAAAAGAATTTTTTTTTTTTTTAAAAGACCTATAGTATAGAGCTTTAAATTAGTAGTGTGGGTTTAAATAGTACCACTTCACCCCTTTACCCCCTCTCTTTAGTGTGAAACACACAAAGATAAATTTTCCAAACCCTCAAACTTCTCTCTCATACATGATAATTAAGGGGCAACATGCAGTCACAACATTTGGTTCAGCCTTAGCAGTACACCCACAGATTAAATAGTACAGCTCCGTTGAAATTAACATTCATTTAAATAACTTTTAAATATCTCCACGGCTCAGATTTTATGCAGTTTCTCATTTCAAAGCCCACTTTTTTGGCAATTATTCCTGCTGGCTGACTAACAAATATGACACAGGAAGGCTTTATAAGAGCGTGAACACAGAAAACATGGTGGCCTCATGTTGCCCGTCTGCAGAGAGTTGGATCCAGATGACAATCTCAGCAGATCCGGTGAATGTGTGTCGAGGTAGTGAGCCGTAAGCCGTTTCTGTGTGTGTTTCAGGAAATGCAGAGTGGGAAGGGGGCTGACTGACTGATGGCCAGACAGAGGCTTTTATCAGCTGATCTGTCTGGAGAAAACACCGTCCTCATCTTGATCCACCTGTGCAGCTGGTCTCGTCCCCGCCCACAATCCCTCTCTTTGGATCAGATGTCAAAAACCATTTCCTGTAATAAACTATTTCCTGTGCGATCTAAGTGGGCTCCGTCTGTCAAAAAGCAAACCAGTGCACATAGCAGTTTGTGCTTAAAATCAGTGTGTGGTTATTATCAGAGATAAGCAAGAAAAGTGACTTTGAAAGGGGGGGGGGGGTTGGCTTCTTTCAAGGACAAAGAAGGCTCTGACTTGGTATAATGACGGGACGTAAAACTATTTTAAACAAGACAAATGTATGCATGCAACAGCTTTCCCTGACCACTGTGTATATATGCATAATTGTGTTTCTATATTAGTCACTTTCCTGAAAGTGAAGGCGCCGATAAGTAAATATTTAGCATTTCACAATGAATAATGTATGAAATGAAAGCTGCAGTAGTGACCAAAAGTACACACATGTTTTTACTTTTTTTCTGCCCATACATGTACAGTTACAATGGTGGATGCTGATATTAAATAATGCTAAATATTCAGAAAATGAGGTCAGCATATAACTAATCCCTATGAGCCAATAGCTTAGGCTTCAGACTAATCAAAAATGCTTGGTTTCAGGCATTTATTTCTAGATGTGGCTCTGAATGATGTTGATGAGAAGAAGATTTCCTTCATATGGCACAAAGTGCTGCTTTTGGAAGAAAGCTGGCTTAAAGTGATAGGAGATAAAACAGTTTGTTTGAGAGAGAGGATGAACTGAGCAGCTAGTCCTAGTATAAAATAAATAAGGACTATTTTGAACTATGAATCATGCAAAGCTACTCTAGTGAAGCTACTCTAGTAAAGTGCACTTCTCCTTCTCCTCACATACGAGGTTTTAAATAATCAGGCCCCATCTTTTATTGAAGGCCTCATAGTACCATAGCGCCCCTATAGAGCACTTCGCTTTCATACTGGTAGTTTTCTTGTGCTTCGTAGGATATTTAAAAGTAGAATGGGAGGCAGAGCCTTCAGCTTTCAGGCCCCTCTCCTGTGGAACCAGCTACCAGTTTGGATTCGGGAGACAGACACTATCTCTATTTTTAAGATTAGGCTTAAAACTTTCCTTTTTGATAAAGCATATAGTTAGGGCTGGATTGGGTGTGCCTGAATCCTCCCTTAGTTATGCTGCAACAGGCCGAGGATGCTGGGGGCTTCCTATGATGCACTGAGTGTTTCTTCTTCACTCACTTCTTTTCACTCTGTGTGTAATTATACACCACTTTGCATTTAATCAATAGTTATTGTTAATCTTTGCTCTCCTCTACAGTGTGTCTTTTATCCTGTCGTCCTCCCCTCACCCTCAACCTCCCTGAGCCTGGTTCTGTCTGAGGTTTCTTCCTGTTAAAAGGGACTTTTTCCTTCTCACTGTCACCAAGTGTTTGCTCACAGGGGGTCATCTGATCGTTGTATTATTGCAGAGGCTTTACCTTACAATATAAAATGCCTTGAGGCAACTGTGGCTGTGATTTGGTTCTTTATAAATAATACTGAATTAAACTGAACTGAATAAAAAATGTGGAGCTAAAAATAAGCACAATAGTTCCACCTTTAAAGCTGGTCATTCTTCTGATGATAAATTAGAAAAATGACCAGCTGTAACTCTGCTGTAACTCTTCCTCTTTAGTTTCTGCAGGTTAGTTTTGTGGTGTGAACCACACTGGGTCATCTCAGGCATTGCTGCTGTGTCATAATGCAGGCAGCGAAAGCGTGCTGCAGTGTGCCGTCTCTGCCACACAGAGCAGCCAGCAGATAGATGGACCTGACAGGGACGGAGCTGGAGTCAGAGCCAGGAGCGGGCAAGAGTGAGATTTTATGAGTCAGTTTATCTTTCATGCACTGTTGACTGTGCACTGTTATGACTTGTACTGTGCGAATACGATGGCAGTGATAAAGCAAGTCAGAGAGTTGCAGAGCAGGCCTGTCGAAATGCATGTGTTTAATTAATGTGTCATCAAGGCTGTAACCGCCGCTCTGAAGTCTCAGGCTTGTTCACAGCTGATAATAATTTTCCCATTTTGGATGTTAATAGAAGTTAACAGATGAAACTGCTGAAGAGCCATCATTAAGTTTTTTTTCTTTTTTTGGTTCTTAGCAACTTGGCAGAGTTCGAGTGACTGACAAAACTATTTTGGTTCCCATTTTCAGTTGGTCACCGCTGACAGTTTGCCAAAGGCGCGGAAGCAATCAATATTTATTTTTTGCACACGAAAGGGAAACTTTGTGATCCCCTCGCCTTATAGAAATCAATGTAAGTGCTTCCTCTTTCCCTCTCTTTCCCACAGTCTCAGCTTTTCTACTTCTAACCCCCCCACTCGCACGTCTGCCTCCCACCTGTCCTTACCCCTCTCCCCCACATTCCCACCAGCCATGATCAAAGGACAGTGGCAGATTTACACACACTCAGCTGCACAGCCTTGTGGCCTACTTAAGGTCAGGGGCAATGATCTGCAAATCCCATATAGACAAGTGTGAATGGTGCGTGCATACACGTGAGTGCGTGGTTTGAACTGTGTCATTCTGCGTCAGCAGGGCTGGATCATCCAACTAAGTTTAAAACTAGAATTCAGGAAGTGCTACTACTACTGGTTATTTTCATTACTTCATCACTTTTTAAACATTTTCCTAATCTATAAATAGACTTGAGGAACTAGAAATGCACTACGCCTGGAAAAAAACCTGCTAAAGACAGAACTAGCCCACAATACCAATAATGACTGTGAAAAAAAAATAGATTTCAAACATGTGTAATTAAAAGTTCTTTTTCCATACCATTATCTATTTGTGTTTTTTTCAGCTGGGTAGGCTGGGAACGCTGAAAAACTTTAAAATATATTTAATAAAATACTGTGAGGAGATGAGGATAAATGACTAAAAATTAAAAGAAACTTAGCTAAAATCTTGTTAGAATAAAATAAATCTCTGTCTGTTTGTTTGTTTGTGTCTTCGGCCGCTCTTTCATGATCAGGGGTTGAGCAACCAAACTTGGCACACAGGTGGAATCTTAGGTCCCAGAAAGTTCATATTTATACTGGATATTGTGACGTCATCATGTTGCCTAGCTAACTTCTAGCAACAGGCTAAAATTACTTATGTTTTGCATTTATGCAACTACAATAGTTTTCTTATTGTTTTCACACCAATAACAGCTCACTTATATACAGAACAACTGAATTACACATCCTAGCAACCACCTAGCAACAGGCTAAAATGGCCGATTTTTAGCATCTAAACAACGTCTAGCACCATGCCTGTGCAGGTTCTCAGTGATTCAGGTCATGCTAGTTTTTGTGAAGACATATCCCTTCTTATCCAAGAGGCCTCTTCAGCTCTAAAACAACTGGAGGAGAGACCACCCCTTTGGAGGTGATCCACTACTGACCATGTGAGTCCTCACATGAAGCAAAGGCGATGGTCCATAGGTGAAACCTATGAGACACTGCCCCACCATCATGTGGGGCAATGACTCATGTGAGTTGCCTGAGAGGGGGCTGAAACACCTCACTGTTTAAGAACTGAAAAAGCCTCTTGGATGAGAGGCCAAACATCTCCACAAACCAAAAGAAGTTCAGCTGCCTTCTTTTTTAAAGCTCTGAAGACCTACACCACCCGTATTTATTAATTCTCTGACTGAGATTAACTATATCACTTTGTCAAAAGCACGAACAGGCCAAACAAAACACACCAACAACAACATAACAATCCGAGACACTTAAGATTATTGTTTTAGTTGACCGATAATAAAAAAGATTTCACGATTATTATTAGATTAAACAACAAGCAGCTGGTGTCCACTTCTCAAACATTAAGGATTTGAGGTTTTGCACACTTTTTAACATTTGAAAGCCAAAAAAAACAACTATCTGATTAATGCAATAATAATAAATATTATTTATTATGATCCATTTTCATCGTAATCACTTTTTCCTTAACTCTCCACCAGAGATGGGTCAAGAAACTTGATACCAGGTCCAGCCAGCCTGGCCCGTACATAACTACTGGTAAGTGCCTCGGCAGACGGTGCTGTTATGGGTTTTTATGCAACGTTAATTCATTTTGATATAGATAATGTTTTCAAATTCCTAACTGACCCAGATAATGACAAAGCTGCTGGTCTTAGACGATTATATTTGACATTGCTGTGTGTTTACATTCTGTTCTCCGGTCATGGCTGACAGGTAGACTGATCAAACATGTGAGCCACGTGAAAATGCAGCTCACTCCAGCGAATGATGCTGATAGGATGTGCCAAACTTAAAATGCAACCTCCTCAATTTAAGGGAACTCACAAGTCTGTAGTTAATAAGTTAGGGTTAGGGAAGCATTATTAACCATGTCTTTAAATGCTACTAGAGCTTAGGCAAGCAGCAGTTGCAGTGGAAAACAGTCAGCCTCTAAAGTCAAACACTTGCTCAGTAGCTAGATAAGGAAACCCAGACAGGGCTGTCGGAAAGTTTATCACAAAAGATTTAAAACCTTTCATTCCAGCACAGTTTTGCCTTTCCTCAGCTGTCCTAAAACATTGAGATAAATTATTTTGCTTATTGTGGTTTTTTAAAATGTCTAGAGCAGGGGTGTCAAACATAAGGCCTGGGGGCCAGAATCGGCCTGGCCAAGACTCCAATCTGGGCCATTGGATGGCTTTGGAATATGTGAAGGAGGGCAAAGATTTTGGACTTTGTATTTTCCTGTTTGTGTAGCTTTTCCTACTGATAATGAGCTCATTCTTGGCCATGGATACACAACGCCAAAGTAATTAAGTAACAGATAAAAATTTAAATAAAAGAAAAGTTGCCATTTTTTTCGCTATCTACTCTAGAAATGATAGAAGAGTGTGGGCCATGAGCTACCAGAACTTTTACTCTTTAATTTTACACATTTAATTTTTTGTGCTGACAAATTTCTTTCATTTACAAACAGCAGCAGCTCTTTATCATATAGAAAAACTGAGATGTACTGTTGAAACTGCACTTCTTTGTCTTATATTATCTCAAAGATTTTAAATGTGTAGTTAAACTTCTTCACACTAACAGAAAGGGGTGTTTAACTGGTCCAGCCCACTTGAGGTTTAAGTGGGCTGCCTGTGGCCCATGACATAAAATGAGTTTGACATCCCTGGTCTAGAGGGAGCACCTGATCCCAGAGGCACGCTTACTTTGCACACCTTCATGCCTGCTTAGTATAAAATTTAGATGACAAACATCACTGGTTAGCATGCCAATGTGTAATAAGAATTGGCTGCTGTTATGAGAAGCACATTCCAAGTACTGATAAGAAGTATCAGTGTTGATATACCTTGGGTGGTACGTAGAACTCCAGCAGGAACCTCTCCCCTTCCTCCCTCTTTGCCTTCCTCAGCAGCAGGCGGCACTTCTGCCACTGTGCAGCACCCATACAGTTTGTGTCATCAGCCACCATGTATCTCAGTGCTCCCTCTCTTTGGATTTCCAGGAGCTCGGCCTTGTGGCCCTGAGAACCCCGTGGAAGCCGAAGCTTTTGGGACCACTTCTCTCCACCCGCAGCCTCCCCTCCTCCTCCCCCATTAGCCTTCCTGGTCCCAGAGGGAGCATCAGGTTCAGGGGAGGCCCGTCTATGCCACATCTCCTTCACCCCGTCCACCACACACAGGCTCATGTTCCTCAGGGAGAAGCCCTTCTTGAATCGAGCCTTTGGGTGACTGACTGAAACGTCCTCTGAACTGCGGGACTGTCCAAGAGCGGAGACTTTGTGAGTCGTCTGAGGGCCCCTGGAGGCAGTGGTGCCACTGCCTCCCCCATTTATCCCTCCCCCTCCACTGTCCATACTGTCCAGGGAATCACTTGAAGCCCCGGCGTCCTTGCGTCTCTGGTAGAGGTCGTGACCGTAGGACAGCGGGCAACCCTGGATTCCCAGGAAAGGAACGATACTGTACTTTGTCGCTGTGTTGGAGCCGTCCTCTCCTGGAGAGGATGCTTGGTTCTCTCGGGCCTGGGTCAGCGCTGCAGAGAAGCACTCTAAGAAGTGTTGGGCAAAGTGCTGTGAGAAGCTGGCATCGGCGCCTGGCGAGTCGTAGCAGGGGTTCTCCGACAGAAAGCGCTGGAACTTGTCGGCAAAGTCTGCAGCAGAGGCTCGAGCATGGAGCTCACAGAACTCTCGCCAGTCAGGCAGTGGGCAGGAGGATGAGAGCTCGGGGCTACCGGGCAAAACCGCTCCGTTCATCACTGGGCCATGCCAACCCACCGAGGAGAGGCTGAAGGGGAGGAAAAAGAGCACAGAGTTAGTGTGGAAACTATAAATGGACTGCAACATGAATTTATCCATCTCTTGGTCTTGGATGTCACATGCAACAGTTGTGGCACAGCCTGCATGTGTGATGGCACAAAGAAGAACATGAGGCAGACTGCAAACCAGCTTGTTTGTCATTACAATATTTACATCTTAATCATATGAAAAATGAAGTGATTTTCAGTGAAATATTTACCAATAAAATATTACACATTTTTACTTTTTTTGCACTTTTAAGGCAAAGCAGCTTCTTTTCACACAAAAATCATTACCATCATCCTGCCATGCAAAATGCACAAACTGAGATCAGTCCCTCACGTCTTAGTGTCACAGCTGTCTTATTGGATTAGTTCAGATGTATTTTACATTTTATACCTTTACTTACCTTTACCAACTTCCAAAGATAAGGCTCTCTGTCCTGAAACCCATTCATCTCTAAAACCTCTTACCAGGTTTGATACATTTAACCCCTATTTCAGTAACTGAGGCAATGTCATCCAAAAGGGAAATATCACGTTCAAGTTAGCAGGCTCTGTTCTGTCTGAGTTAGCTGTGTACAATGTTAGGACCAGTCAGAATAAATGTTCTTCACAGTGTTGAGTCATGTAAAAAGTGTATTGGTTTTCCTTTGTTCATGCCATGATTAATGTACACAATGTTAACAGCGTCATAGGACATGTGAAACCAGCCTTTCTAACACACAATTCAATTTATTAATGGTTTATTTATCCTAAGAAGATATTAAATCTAAAAAAAACTCTTTAAAATATCCGTTTATGAGGATATAAATGCCACCAAGTTTCTAAAAAGCCAGAAAATGACAAAAAGCGTGACCTGAGTGTCCTCAGTTGCCGTTATAGCTCTGGTGCACAAACAGCCCCCCATTTCACTGTGTTGGGGCTTTATTCACTTTGACTTTGAGTCCAGAATGTGTGACAGTCCAAGATTATGAGCAGGGCTGGCATGCCATGAAGGGCTGAAGTTGCCATATGCGCAGATTCAATGTGACAGCAGATCAAAAGGAAATGATCCACAAAAGCTCGGTCTCTATCAGTTCTGAGCCTCGCCAATTGATCATTTGTGACGCGCACTGAGATAATCTGAATGATCTGGCAGTGTGTTCTGTCAGATCAGGTTAGCACGGATTGCAAATTCAACACAAACCGATCGCAAGCCTCCTCTTTACATCCTGTGTGTCTCACTCGTTGCCGCTTTTCTAAATAATGAGTATTTATGAGAGTTGCTCTGATCCACTCATCCTTGCAATCCTCTGCCCTCCAGCAGGTGTGTGTTTGCATGATTCACTCCTCAGCACTGCCTACCCTCTCTGGCCCCAGCAATGCCAAAGCGCATCACATCACCGCAAAAACTCTTAGCTGCACAGTCAGAGTCATACCATCTTTGTGTCAGTAGCAACATCCAGCGACAGTTTTCACCTCCCTCCCCTCTCTCACTCGCTCTCTCTGCTTCAGCGCATGAGTGACTAACACAGCATTAGCAAAGAGTGCCAAACCATCAGAAACATGCTCGTTTGATCATTTCTGTAAAAGCACGAAGATAACAAAGAAGTTAACATGCGAGTGGGCAGGCCGGGCAACATGCACAAAGGGACGGCCAACACTCCCCGCGCCGAGAAAGGCTTATTCTCAGAGCTGCTGCGCTTCTCTTGGTAGTTGACTCACAGTAAGAACTCAAATGTTTGCTTACTGAAATTGCACTCTTAAACCAAATCATGCATACATTTGCACTGCAGAGTTTCCTGGAATTTCTCTGGCAAGCTGCTTTGTTGTCATTTTCAAAAGCATCAGTGTGGGTTGTCTTTTCAGAAAGGATTAGCGCTCTCTCCGCTGGAATGAAGTCTGACACGCATGTTCAACTACAAGCCAGTCGCTTTTTTTCATTTCTTCTCCCACAGATCTGAAACAAACAGTATGCCAGATCACAGAGAGGATGTGATAAAGGGAGCTCACTAGCACATCTTAGATTCTAAGACCTGGTGTTGAAATTTTAGAGGAGTGCGGTGATGGTTAGAGACACTTTAAAGTACAGGAATGACTCAGATTAACAAGGGAAAAAATGAGAATGGTAAACGTTTTTTTAAATTGGGGATATACCCAAATCTATGGGAATTTAGACTTATTTTACTCCTTCACTTCATTTAAGTGTGACGGTGTGGGTGGGTCAAGGGTCTCATTTTAAACAGATGTACAAGTTATATATAATTTAATTTAGTCACATCTTCTGGATGAACCTCCTTATACACCTCACCAGTTACCCAGTTCTCATCTATGACCCTCCGAAAACGTGTTTTGTGGTGGCTCAGGATTTAGAGCAGGTCGTCAACTATTCAAAACGTCAGTAGTTCAATCCCTAGCTCCTGCATCAGTATACTGAAGTGTTCTTGGGCAAGATGCTGAACGCCAAACACTTGCAAACACTTGAATGCATCCATGTGGGTTTGCATGTGTGCGTCAGAGTGAAAATTGTGTCTTTGGATACAGCTTACATTGTAAGACGTTGCTGGGTTTAAACCCATCTGACGACATTCATCAGGTTAACTGGTGATTGTAAAGTGACTGTTGGCGTAATCGTAAATGCTAACCTGTCTCTCTGAGTTTGCCCGTTTAAAAAAAAAATAAAGATGACAGGGTGTGCCAGCACGATTCATCTGATCCACAGTTATTGTAGTTAATACAATAACTGTAGTTAACTACAGTTATTAATTAATTAATTAAAACTCAATAAGTGAAAAAAGGGAAGTTTTAGTATTTTTAATTTCATAAAGTTTCATCACAGCCTGCCTGATGAGGCATTGATGGACGTGTTTATTGAGACTCTGAATGTCTACAAAACTGAGTCAACTGTCTTCCAAATGTTCTGTTTTTACTATAATACGTGTACTGATTTTCCCAAATCTTACCTCTGACATATATCGTCTATACAATAATAACAAAAAAAATAATTTAAAAAATAAATAGAACTACAGTGGGATGCAAAAGTTTGGGCAACCTTGTTAATAGTCAATATTTTCTTGTATATATCGTTGGTTGTTACTATAAAAAATGTCAGTTAAATATATCATATAGGAGACACACACAGTGATATTTGAGAAGTGAAATGAAGTTTATTGGATTTACAGAAAGTGTGCAATAATTGTTTAAACAAAATCAGGCAGGTGCATACATTTGGGCACTGTTGTCATTTTATTGATTCCAAAACCTTTAGAACTAATTAGTGGAACTCAAATTGGCTTGGTAAGCTCAGTGACCCCTGACCTACATACACAGGTGAATCCAATAATAAGAAAGAGTATTTAAGGGGGTCAATTGTAAGTTTCCCTCCTCTTTTAATTTTCTCTGAAGAGTAGCAACATGGGGGTCTCAAAACAACTTTCAAATGACCTGAAGACAAAGATTGTTCACCATCATGGTTTAGGGGAAGGATACAGAAAGCTGTCTC
>VVHJ01011056.1:1162-14141 GCA_015107715.1 Tylochromis polylepis
CACCTTTTTTCCCTTTTTTTTTTAATTTTTTTTTTTTTTTTTTTTTTTTTTTACAGATACTTGTTATCATAGTTAAATATGACAGGAAACAAGAGAATCACTCTAATATGTATATGTAATGTCATTTGTAGTACAAGGCAGTATTTGTTGTACTCTGCTCACTCATATTATAACGACTTAAAGATTCTAACCTGATTATTATTTAAACAATATTATACATGAGGACGATTACGTTTAACTGTCGTAGTCCTGAAAGTGCATCCATGTCATTTAAACAGACTCCTGTTTCTTATCCCAGTTCATGTAATTCTTTCCTTGTTCTCTTTCTGAGCTTTGTGTTAAACCTAAACAGTGAGGCAAGTGCAGGCTGTCATACCTAATCACTATAGTGCTGCATTTGTAAACTGTTCTGTCACAGCGCCTCATGTTCGTTTGTTTAATTTGCAATTAAACCCGTGCTAACAGGATGGTTAGCTACCAGCTAGTGAGCGTAACAGTGGAACACTGAGCAGCTTAAAGGCTGGATATGGAAATAAGCAACTGGTTGTCAACTTATTCCCCAGCACTGTCCTGTATCACTGCAGTGCACACAACTGGGGCAAGAAATAACAAATGAATAATAATAATAATAATAATAATAATAATAATAATAATAATAATAATAATAATAATAATAATAATAATTATTATTATTATTATTATTATTATTATTATTATTATTATTGCTATTTTAAAAATTGTATTTCATCCAGTTAAAAGTGTGAAATAGGCTGGAGGTGTTTGTTGTTTTAAATTTGGTTATTTAAAATAATCCAATATCTGCTTATATTTTTTATACATACAAATGTATTTAAACATAAATACACATTGACTTATAAATGAGTCTGGCTCCAACCTAAAGGTACTGGTAGTTAGTACATGGCTGCTCATTCGGATTTAACATCTGTTAAATGATGAAATGATGTATAAATTACACAAACGCACAAGGAAAAAAAATATTAATTACAATTGACGGTTTAGGTTGAGTTGAGCATTTGATTAATTTGCATTGTTGTACTCGTTAGCGTCTAAATAAAATGTTATGAGTGAATGTCACTGGTGGACTTGAGGCTGTTTAACATGGCTTTTAGATAACACCCATTAATTCAGTGCATTCTGGCACTAATAACACAGGTCTGCAACCAAAACACTGCACAGGATTTTCTGACTGTTCCTTATAGATTTTTACTGAAACTGGGAAAAATATTTTAAAAATTCCACCTCGTCAGGTTTTCTTCATGTTTTTAGTGTAATTAAGCTACAGTTTCCCTTTTAAACTGAACTCTGAGTCAAAGACCATACCCAATGATGATTTCTTACAGTAATTTAATATTTCTAAGAGCGAGACTCAAGAGAAATACAAACAGAAAATGTGAGGAATTGAGGGGGTCAGTAGGAGGGGGGATACGGTGGGTCTGGCAGTGTGAGGAGCTCAGATGATCATGTGCCAACAGCTTTATTGTGTTCACAGTGAAAGGTGAGGACTCTCAGAACAGTTATGCATAGTTAATGTAATAAAACATGGATTTTTTTCATCGCTGTTGTGCTTTTTTAATGTAAAAAAAACTGTACGTGATGGAGGGACGTGGAGCTCATCTTTGGATTCAGCGGCCTGAAAAACATCCCATTTACCAAAAAGATCCCCTGCAGCTGAAGCAAACACGTTTTTTACCTGCAGTATCAACAGTCCTGACTTTCATGTGATGATTTCTAATGGTTCATGTTCTCTAATTTGGGGTGTAAGGTTACCTAATGTATGGCTCTACTTTTAGATGCTACCTTAAGGAATATTTAATGACTCTTTGTTTATTTATTTGTTAGGTGTTAGCACTATACGTGCACTGTACTATCAGATGATTCTAAGCAGTAGTTTCAGGATCCCTGTGTTACTTCTTGTGCTTGCAGAAGGTATTATTTGGTTTGATGTTTATTTATAATGTGGCATTTATTAAGGTTTGGGGTAGTTACTGGGACCAAAGGCACAGCAGCAGTCACAGATTTGCATGGTGTGTGGGACACTGTAGGAGCCCTCTAATAAAGACTTTAGCTGGAAGAGAAGAATGGACTTATACAGAGAACAGAGGGGTGACAATAGTCTGGTGGAAAATAAAGCATACACCTCAGTTGTATTTGTGAGTCTGTGTTTTGAGGCTGAGAATAAAGCTGGCCTGTGCTCCCAGTTAACATTAGTTTGAATATCAAAGACGAGCGTGATTCAGAACACCTGAGGCTAATGGCGCCGTCCTTTATTTGTTTCTTCTGTTATTTTATGATGTTTTTGCTTATGTATGTCCCGTGTATTTTCTTCTGTGCTTGTTTCCACTTCCCTAATGCCTCTACAATGTTGCCGACGTTGCCGCGTGTTGTCTGTACTTCATGTGCCGCTGATCTCCAAACTATCAAACATGTCTAGTCTCAAATCTGCTCTCGCTGTAACATGAACAACATCGCCTGCAGTGAGGGCCGTCGAATGAGTTCTACACATCTCATATCACACATTATGAGAGTTTAGATTGTGGGTCCTGTTTTAGTGTCATTGCTGCTCTCTTTAAACCTGCGGCAGTGCTGTTTCTAAGCTTTGTGTTTTAAGGGGTTTTTTGTGCCCCTAATGATGTGCTGTCAAGCTGCTAACCAGGTCTCCTTTTATGTGAAGATGATGAAAACCTCAAAGGGAGTTACCTAGTTAAATAAAGTTTAAATTAGAATAAAAGCAAATATTTAAAAAAAAAACACAAGTAAGTGGGACTTAATGATACTCAGTAAATTATGTGACGTTCTCATGTTAAATATATTTGCATCTTTGAAAATAGCACTGCAACTATTTTAATCTTGTATCAATTATTTTATCGATTACATCATCAGATAAGGAATAGAAATTAATTAGCAATAGTAAAAACTCAAAGGAGGAAGAAAACCCGGCTGTTTTAAAGAGAATTGCTCACTGGTTTCCACTGCAGTACTTCTAATAGGTTAACTGTGTGTAGTATCTGTCAAAGCAATAAAACTCTTTCAGTGCATTTAAACACTTTGTTAAGTACAAAAATAAATGACTGATGATAATAAATACAGTCATGTCAAATAAAATGAGGCACATAGACAACCTAAGCTAAAACATAAATTAAAGTGGACTCTGTTTTCTTGGAAGACATTCTTACATTAGTAGGAGGAAATAACGAGTTCTGACTGTATCGTGTCTCCTGCATGGGATCATGAGACACACACACACACACACACACACACTGTGTGTCTGTGTCTTTAAAGGAGCACATCAACTTTCTCAGGCCTTCTTTCTTTGAAGGTTAGGACCAGACATTCTTTCGTGCAACTTTTTGTGCTGCAGAAAACAGCGTGTTCCTCTTAACAATAATCAAGTCCAGGCCCGAGTCAGTGGCTCAGAGCTTTACTGGCCTGTATACATTTTTACTGGTCTGTAGGGGGGGAAAGCTATTTATACAATTTAATTATTGTCATGTATTTCTATTTTATTTTAATCTAAATCTGTGAAAGACTTAAAACAAGTCTAGTACACCCCACATCCCCTTTAGACTCATGCCTGCTTGCTCTCCGTCCAATAGAAAGCGGGGTAGCTGGCAGCAGCCTTCAGCACGCTGCCTAATTTAAACAGCTCCTCTGCACACATGCGCTTTTATTCTGACTTCTGTAGCTTTACCTTAGATTTTTTTACCCTGTAAAATAAACGGCTGTGGGGGAGAGCAGCTGAAAAACACATTTTTCACAATTTGATTAAAGACTTTTTTCCAAATCGAGGTTTTTGTGGCACTTACAGTAACAAGCGGTGCTGCTGGACTGTGTCATCAGTCTGTTTGTTGAGAAGCGCGGGGGTTGCTGGGGCTTAATGTTCTAATACTTCTGTGTAAGTGTTCAAGGAACAACAGTCGTGAATTAAAGAAAGCAGCTGTCCTGATAGGAACCTAACCAGTAACGACCCAGTTTACTCTGGAGGACATAATTCAAGACATTTACATCATATCAGCATTCTGCTCCAAAGAAAATCTCGGCACAAACTTGTGTATAAGATGCACTAAAAGCAAACATACACATGTTGAGAGAGTGCAGTGTAACGCATGCTTCTGTCTACATCACAGTTTGACTATGTTGTTGTTCAGACAAAATGGGGAGAGAATTATTCCACAAAGTACATCTGCTAGGTTGTCGCTCTCCAGGAGAAATTGTGTAACAACAATTTGCTTTTTATTCGAGTCTACAGAAAGCCTTCTCAATACTCAGCAGTGCTAAAATTGCAACACTAGTTTAAGAAGTGCTCTACAATTTCCCTGTAGCGTTCAGAACATTTCCTTTAGGAGGCTTTTCTGTCGTCATCATGTCGTTGAGCTTTAATTGACTCAACAAGGATTTAGCAGTCCTCTAATGACACCACTTTGAGGACAAAGTCACGCTCATTAGTTCCCAACGATGCTCGATTCACACTGAAATTTGCCAGATGTGCTTACAGTTTTGGGATATATGTTTTAAGATCCTTTCTCCCCGTCTATTTCACTTCTGTAGTCGTATTTTAAAGGCATCACTACTTCTGTCCTTGTGTCATTAACGAACAAATCTCTTTCAAGGCAACTCTCCAGTGAGGCTGATTGGAGCATTGAAAGAGAGTTAATTGAATGATGTAAGCCGGTTCTTATTTAAAGGACAGAAAGGGGGGAAAAGAGCATGATATTAAAAGATGGTAAGGTTTGGCCCAAAAAAGAGAGACACTAACAAAAAGTGGGAAAAAATACAGCAGATAAGGTTGGAAGGACAAAAAAAGAAGGGGGTGGAAGGGCGTGTCCGTCCAAGCAGTGGGACGGCGCCGGTTGCTGGGGCGATGGGCGATGTGAGCTGGTGATTAACGGATGTCGTGCAAGGCAGGCCGTTAAACGGTGTGGGATTAGAGGACACGCAGCGACCGGCGGCCCACCGTTAACTGGGAGCGCCCGTGCCGCCCCTCTCGGCACGACCTCTGCGGCTTAGCCGGCCTTTCATCTGGCTGAGGGCTGTGGCTGAGAGGAGGGGGACGATGGGAGAGGGGAGGACGGCGAAGCAGCAGAAGAGAGGGGAGCTGGGCGCATAATTGTGAGGATATCAACAGATAGTTTCAGTGTTTGCAGTGGCACCTACCAACGACGTCCGCTGATAGGCACGTGCGATTGTTTCGAGCAGCTAACCCGACAATAATGAGTTTTCATGCTGATGTTTCCATGGCTGCACGCAAACACACACTCGGATAAATGCGCACTGTGCAAAAACGCATGCAGACCTTCCTTTTTTTGACTTTTCCACAGAGGGAAATAAATTACCTTTATCCTCTGTGTGCATGTGGGTGTGTTTCTTTTTGTCCTCTTTTGTGCTTCTGAGATTCAGATTCAGGCTTTCATTTGAGACCCCCATGCTCTCACAGACAGGTGTGTGCCTCTGCACAGTGCTGGTGGGCTTTGCCTCTGTGTGTGTGTGTGTGTGTGTGTTCACTTTTTTGAATTTGTGGGGTGTTCATGGGTCATTTATGTGTATGAGTGTGTTTGCACAAGCTGACTGCTGTTCTGTGGTTTATTAGGATGCTGGATATGAGCTTTGGGGTTGCACAGGATGCTCGGCACCACTAAGTGTGTGTGTGTGTGTGTGTGTGTGTGTGTGTGTGTGTGTGTGTGTGTGTGTGTGTCTGAGCTGCATTGGCGTAAAGAGAATAAACATTGTTTTGTGTTGTGGTTTAAAGTGAATTTAAATTAAGTAGAGGAATCGAGCAGTGACTTTCAGCGTTTGCTTGGATGTGCATGTAACCACAGCACCTTTATTTAGCACACACTTGGTGTGTGCACCTGTTTCTGTGCATTCATTTATTTCCTAATTTCATACTTATGTTATTAATAAGCTGTTATCTCAACTTTTGAACCACGTCTTGATTTAACATCCACTGTGGTGGTGTACAGAGGCAAAATTGCATAAAAATGTCGTGGTCCAAAAACGAATGGGCTAATTGTAAAGTCTCTCTGACTGAACATCAGACGTGAAAATGAGCAAACGGAAGACGCAGAGAAGCCAAGCTTCATCTTCCTCTGTGCTATGCTAGTTCTCCTGCTAGCTGTTGCTAGCGAGTTACAAAATCAATATAGAACAACATATAACTGAACCGGATGGATTGGCCCGTAGATCGACTGATATCCAGATTTCTCAGTTAGGATGGGACCAAAAATCCAGTTGGTGCATCCCTGTTGAGGCTACAGACAGAAATAGTAGAGTATAGTTTGGAATCTGTGTGGATTACTTTGATTTGGCCACCACTTCAGTATTTTTCATTTCATGCAAAAATCAGATAATGATTGTTTAAATAAAGTCCTCCCTCCCATTTCTCATTCAAGCATCAGCAGACTGTTTAATTGTACACAGAGAAGTTTTTTCATTTCTCTTTCTGCCTCCTCTTCTTTGCAGGCATTTCTTCGACCATTCAGGGAGCACCACATTGATCCGACCGCCATCACTCGCCACGACTTCATCGAAACCAATGGCGATAACTGCATGATCCCCATCCTACCACTGGCTCACATGGCCTACAAGTTCCTCACTTACACACCAGGTAAATCATGCACACGTGTACACACACATGCATATACATGACTGACTGTAGAGACATGCATATGGCAGATGGACTTCTGCAACATTACAGTCACTGTCTGAGCCACAGTTGGCTGGGCGAGTCAGTTTCCTGTAAAGAGCTACTAGCAGCAATGGGCGTGTCTTAGATGTGATGAAGGTTAGTCAATAATGAGAAGAGCAGTTCTGTAACATATAAGCTTTGGCACCAGTGTGCACGAATGCCACCATATCATCTATCAGAACTGGTGACCTGATGGTCAGTAGGGTCCTTAAAAATGGACGTTTCTGCTGATGGATAACTTTGGCTCCGAAGACGGAGCACGCCGTCCCCTAATCTAAGTGGATGGTTGGTGTTTACATCAGTATGAATGTGTGAAAACTGTTTTCAGTTGTCAGACTAGACTGTAAAAGAGCTAGGAGACCAAGTTCATAGTTTGTTGCTCCTTCTTTGCTTTGTCATATGTTTGTAGTCACATAATGTCTGAAAACAAGTAAGAAAAAAGATGAGGATTTCTTCAGCGAAAGACGAAGGGTAAAGCAACGAGAGGCTTGAGCAAAACGTTCACCGAGCAGCTGGCTGGGATTTGTTGATCTGATTAGGTGAAGTAAGCCCAGGATGGACACAGCAAACCATTTAAAAGAGAGGTCAAAGCTGCTGTTTGTCAACCTCACTGTCATAGCCCTAAATGTTTTTCTTGTTTTCCATTGCCATTCTCCTGAGGGTGTAACATTGTAGAGGTCTGAGCTAACTTCCTACAGTTAAACCTCAAACTATCAATGAAAGCGCAAGGACTTCAGAAGGTCGGCTACAGCGTCAAACAACTTGTAGCCGTGCCTTTAGTATTGCAAGGTGCCAGTCTAATGGAAGCCATGCGAAGTTAAGGAAACGCATCGGGCAGTTTTGCTGGTAATCATGTGCGCTGACCTTACAACTGCAGGGCAAGAGGTGGGAGGGACCGGAGGAGGAAGATCAGCAGGAGAAACTGAGCAAGCTGTTATCGAGGAGGTGACATCTCCACCTGTCATGTCTACACTACAAGTTGAGCTGAAAGGTCACTGATGGGAGGAGAGGAGGGGAGTTGACATCAGCTAGTTAGGTTAAAGGCTAGGTTCGCTACCGTGCTGTGAGGTTAAGCTGCTCCCAAGCATCTAGCACTGTGCATGTCTGATAAAGTGATAAACCGAGGTAGCTGGGTAGGAAACGACGAAACAACCAGTGCCTGCAGTGTACATTCACAAAAAGGAAATACGTGCACAAAACAAGTCTTTTTCTGAAAGACGACGATCAAGCTGTTTGAATTCACATGAAACCATAACTACTAATACTACTACTTGTTCTGGCTGTTACTTTTAGGGATTGCAGAGCACAGCAGACGTAAACCTCCATCTTGCTATAATCCTTCCTGTCACACCAGCCCTCTGCACAGCCTCCTTCACTACATCCATGAGTCTTCTCTGTGCTCCTCTGCTCCTGCCTGGCACTTCCACTTTTAACATAACTTATCCAGTATAGCCAGTATCCCTCCTATGCACACGTATTCAGTAGTTTTCCAGTCCTTCCATGCAGGTACCTTGATACTGTGCTTTCTCTGATAAACAGAGCGTGAACATAAAATTCAGATTCGACGCCCTTTCTGAAACAGTCCTGTGTCATTATTATTTCAGCAAGTATTTGTGGGGGTCTAGTAAGTGAACAGTGTTGATGTGCGTTTGCACAACATCCCTGTGGAAACGTAAAAAGTCTTCTATTCAGGTTAAATAAATGCCTCACTTCTTCAAAGAGCATCAGAGTTTAAATTTCTCCTTTTTTTCTGTACATGCTTGAAGCTTAAACAGAGTGAAGAAAAAATGCAGGCGCCGTCACAAACCAGGTGCTGGGATATGGAGCAGTTTAGCCCTGCTCACTTTCATTGTGCATGAGTAAGCTAAATTTTAGTATAGTTTTAATAACGGGATGTTAGAGTAGATGTAGAACTAAGCAGAGAGGTCAAATGTGCAAAAGAAACTCGAGGTTAAAAGGCTTATTCTGTTCGATGTGTGTAAAAGATCATCCATGCATTTATGAGGAATCAGACTTGAGAATTCTGATGCAAACTTTAAGGATGTGACAAATCTTCTGAAACCAAAAGAATGAAAATGTTCAGCTGCTCGTCCACAGGAGGGATCAGCGAATCGGGCGAGAGGGAGGAAAGATTAGAGGGGCGAGAGCAGCAGCGAGGCCCACACATCCACACCTGTCATGTCACACGCCACAGGGAGTCGAGAGGTCGCCACACGGATGCAGCGACATCTACACCTGTCATGTCTGCGCCTTAACAGGTCACAGCTAAGCGTTCGAGACAGAGGGCGAGAGTGCACGGAGGAGAGAGGAAGCGAGAGAGCGCGTGGGGTGGGGGTAGCAGAGGGTCGCGTAGCGGTAAGATGACATCTAAACCTGTCGTGTCGAGCTCCTCGCAGTGTCGAGCGGTCACCAGACAAAGACGGGAAATCTGAAAACCGTGAGGTGACATCTCCAGCTGTCATGTCTGCACTTGAACTGGGGTCAAGAGATTGTAGTTTTAACCAGAGAGAAGGGACAAGGGACGGAGGCGGACAGAGAGAGGACAGCTGTAAGTCACGCCAACAGAACGACTCGAGTGAATAGCAAGAGCCGGCAGCGTGACACGGAGACCGCTGACCTCAGGTGGAGAAACCAGACTTTTGAGCCACGTTAATTTCATTAAGGCTGTATTGGATCACTTCCATCCACATCCTACTACTGCTCAGACGACAGCCGCAGCATTTTTAGGCATTAATTATTGTCGGAGATGTTGTGCACAGCTGCTTCTGCGTGAGTCCTGACATGTTTGTCAGCTGTCAGTTCAAATCAGCGCTGACACTAGAAGCAATTTTCATCTTTGAAAATTCTTTTTATAGACGTGTGCATGGCAGTGGTGCACATTCAGGACGTCTCATTAACACTAATCTAATTAACATTCATATTTTTGCCAACATTTGCACGGTAGCTGCAGTGTTGTCAGTCCATCAGTACCCGTCACTGTCTTTGGGTCACAGTTTGAATTAAAGGGGGCCTGTTACATGCATTTCCAGTGCGGGACATTACCAGAATAGCTTAGCATGATCGACGAGTGAAACGAGTTCTCATGTGATCTTCTCCTGGGCCTCGGCGAGGCTCCGTTTGTGCTCGATCTGAAACAAACTGTTTTATCTCGTCTTCCTGTAAGCCTCCCCTCCAATGAATTTGATTGGCTGCTCCTTGTAAAACACAGCTTCTGTGCTCACAGCCTGAGCTGTGCACACTAAGTATATCCAGTCCTGTTGACATCACAGAGGGCCAAGGAAAGAAAAAGACCACACTAACCCATTATTATGATGGCTCACATAAGTGTCAGTATAAAATGGATATCAGATGGCTCTAATATTGTCCTTAGACACTGAAAGGTGTTTTTCCTTTGTAGCACCGCTGTGATCTGTAAGCTTTAATGTGCGCATAATAACTGTCTGAAAACTGAAACCTTGAAATTGCACTCATTTTTCTTTAAGGCATCTCAGGCTCATTTTGTAAATGGACGGCTCATCATTAAATGTTAAATTTTGAATGTGATGAAAATGCACTTGTACTTTTTTACAGTTATCACTGAGAGGATGGATTTTTTTTTGTTACACGTTCTTCAGTAGTTTCACTGGTGCGCTCTTGACGTCACACTGGGCTGCACGTGGAGCTTGGCGCTCGTGGGGCAGAGCGTGATGTTCAGAACCACAGGTGCTCTCGTGTCATGTGATATCTCAAGCTGCTGTTTGATAGTGAACACCTCTGGTCACTGTTTGAGAGTTTCAGTGTTATAAAGTTTATGCTGAGAATAAATAAATGGGACTTCATTTCTTTCATTCCCCGTAAAACAGCTTAGCTCACTCTTGGTGCAGATTAACTTTGCACCAGATCTTTGAACAGTTCCCTCCCGTTTCTCATATTTTTTGATTTCCTCACTCATCCCATAGGTCGACAGCTTTCAGTGACCTTTTATTGTGTGAAGTTGTGTTTCACTGTGACGCTACCCATCGTTCCCCAGCCTTCATCTGAACGTGAAAAGGACAGCGGCACGCGGTCCGTTTGTAGGTGAGATGTGTAGCCTGAGCCTGAGAGCGGGACGCAAAGGTTCTTCAAACATTTAACAGTCATGGCTGATGACTCGCAGTTACAGTAATAATAATGATAACTTTATTTATAAAGCGCTGATAGAACCAGTAAAAACTTTAGGCATCGGATGAAGACACGTAGGATCGGGTGAACAAGTGGGTCTTTAACTTAGCTTTAAAGACCTCCACAGAGCGTGCCTGCCTAAGATCTTGAGGGAGGTTGTTCCACAAAAATGGGGCACGAAAAGAAAAAGCGCGCTCCCCGATTGTCTTTTTTCTGGAAGGCCAGTGTCCTGAGATCGGAGAGCACGCGACGTGCAAGAGGTCAGAGAGAAGTGAAGGCGCCAAACCGTGTAAAGCCTTGTAGGTGGGCGACAGCGCCTTAAAATCTGCTCAGCTGGAATGAAAACATGTCCTCATTTCCTTCTTTGAGTGTAGCGAGGTGACGCCCCTCAGCCCCGACCGTCTGTCTAAAATCTGCCTCCTAATGCCCGTCAGTGTGCACACTTTGATTTTTTTTTAAAACAGGAAAGAAAGAAAGTTGTGTGTAGTGATTTGTTCAGTGTATGTGAGATGAGTGAAAACATTATGCTAACCATTTAGAGAGCATATGAGAGCATGCTGCTGTTCTCGCCCCGTCTCTGCGTTTCGGTCTAATCCTTTCTCCCCTGCTGCAGCTCTTTCCCATCTTTGCCCCTCATTCCTCATCCTCCTCTCTCAGTCTCTTCATCTCTCTGAGGTTCTCGCCAGCATCTCTGTGGGAGCCCTACTCCTTCATTACACTTAACAGTTTGATCAATTATTCCATTAACGTTCCCTCGTCTTTGTTTCCTTATCTATCTGTGTGTCTGTTTCTCCACCACCTTTCAGAGGCCTTGGTGGAGTCCTACCCCTGGGATTGCTACGTCTTCGCCCTGGCGGTTTTCGTGACGCTGACCAATCAGATTCACAAGTGGAGCCACTCCTACTTCGGCCTCCCGCGATGGGTCACCCTGCTCCAGGACTGGCATCTGGTGTTGCCACGGAAACACCACCGCATCCACCACGTGTCGCCACACGAGACGTATTACTGCATTACCACCGGTACGATGCTGCGCTGCATATCAGAGGGGCGAACGGCCGCCTTATGACGGGATGGTTACTATTTATACTTCCTGTTTCCAAGTTTGTGCATTTAGTGCGAGCCCACCATCATATGGTGTAATTAGCTAGTTTCTCTGTCAGACTTGTATAAGTTGTGAGGTATAATCTTGTGTATGAGAGACTATGGAGCAGGGAGAAACTTTGGTTCTTCAGATCGACGTCCTTCCACTGTCACAGTCGGAGCTTTTGTTAGCCCAAGAGTTCCTGTTACGTCCACTGATGGTTATTTACAAATCTATCATCCGTTCATCGTAGGAGCGGTGACGCTGACAGCTGCTTGTGTTAACGAGAATCCTGTATAGCAGAGTGTACTTGTGCGTGCACAGACTGAGCTCCGCTCTGTGTAATATCCTGCCATGCGTGCTGTCAGCGTGTGCGACGGAGCCTTGGCCTCCTCTGTGCAGTCATGTGATGGAACAGCAGACAACCAGACCCCTGGAAAAACGTTCCTCCCTTTATTTTTCAATCTGTCAGAAAACTCAGACCTTAATCGTCACCGTTCACTGTACTGATGTTTGTCAGCGCACGGTCGTGGGCGGCCATTTTAGATCGCCATCGTTGAAGCTCCAGAATAATTTCACTCGCAGTTCTCTGCAGATTCAGATGAAATGGCGGCTGCGTCTGTGCGATTCTTATAAATAACTAAAAGAAACTGTTGTGTCTTCGGAGACGCGAGGCCTCGGTAATAGAGCCACATTCGGTATTCTGCGTGCATCTGGGTGAGAGGGAGAGAGAGAAGAGAGGGGAGAATACTCGAGGGGGGATTCAGCTTGTACATCACCCTGCGCCCCAGCGGACGACAGATGTGTGTGTGTGTGTGTGGGTGAGCTGAGGGGGGTGGCAGAGTGAAATCGCGTGTCTGTACACACACACACTGCGTACATCTGCATACTCGAGCATCTGTGCACTAGTCTCTTTGACCTTCTCTTTGGTTTCTAACCTGTGTCTGTGTGTGTCTGTGTGTGTGTGTCTGTGGTGGGAGGTGGGCTGGAGGGGGGGCCACGGGGGACGGCGACGGCCCCCCGCTCCCCGAGCCCGGCTGCCTGGGCCTGGCTTG
>VVHJ01011066.1:10480-23690 GCA_015107715.1 Tylochromis polylepis
ATAACACCAACAACAACCCCAGGCTGCACAGGACCCGTTCTATAGCTGGCGAGGCGTGATTGCTGATGCCGTGCAGGTGAAGCCATCTCCACCGCACGGCACCGCAAGCCACGCCCCGCCACACTCCCATCTGCCACCTCCATATCCACCCCTGTCTTTGAGTCAGTGCCACCTTCTCCAAACCAAACATCACGGCAGTACTCATCACTTTGTAAACCTTCCCTTTCACTCGAGCAGCTATCCTGTGATCGTATCCACTTGCTCCACCCTGCCTGCACTCACTTTTTCACTTCTCTTGTGCACTCACTCCTGCTTTGGATGATTGATCCCAGCTTTTTAAACTCCTCCATCTCCATCTTCCTTTACTCCTTACATCTTCACTTTTCCATTTGCCTCGCTCTCATTCACTCATCGCTCTGTAGTGGAAAGAAATGGCCCGTCTTCGCCTGCAGGGGGCGACCTGAGCCCATATTGTTCAATCTCCTCTCGTCTCCTCGCCTCCCTGTTTTCCAGCGATGATGCAGACTGTACCCTCTTCATCTCGGCTTAAACTGAATGTCTCAATCATTCTTCATCAGCTCTTCGCTGACGGGCTCTTCTCCAGATTCACCTGAATTAAACCGGTAAGAAATTTCATTTCACAAGGGGAACAGAAGGCGTTTGCTGTCTCCCTTTCAATCTCAGCTCAGCGGCAGTGATAACTGCATTTATTGACCCTGCTGCATCTACTCGAGACTGCGGATGATCCTGTTGTGTTTCTAATAAGGTTGTTTTCAAGTCATTTCCTAATCGTTTCCACGAGTGCACACTCTAACATACCTTTTCATAGCTTGGTATGCAAACGCTAACCTCAGTGTAATTGCTCTCACCTAAAAAAAAAAAAAACGTGTATGTGGAGTCACACCATGTATTATTTACTGTGTCACCCACATCTTCTGTTTTTTGTCTTTTCTAAAAGCAGCAAAGCCGGTCCTTCCTGTTTCTGTGTATTTTTCCCTTTGAACAAAAATAGTTTCCTAGTGTTAAGTGAGGAACAAGGTACCCAGAGCAGCATGAACGTACATTAGTAATAGTGAAGTGACAGATTTCTGTTGGTGTGGCTTGAGTGGTGACATTTATCGAAAAGGCCCGAGCTGTACTGTATTATGTAAGATGTGACCATGAAATCCTGAGGGCCAGCGGGCAGCATCTATAGCCAATAAGGCCTCGATTGTCTTACTGGAAGCCTGGAGATTTTATAAACTGAACACTGTTACTACACATTTGTTCATTTATTTAAGAAGCATTTGAATTTGCTTTCAAATGATATACTTTTCTGTGTCTTTGCTGCCTGTGATGCATTCATTTGTAGTTCTTCAAGGCAAACCTTTGCCATGTGTATCAAAAACAAATCTTGTGTGAGCTTTAGGTGGCTGCACAAAGAAGTCAGGGGCACTGAAGCATTAAATTGAGAGGGAGACTGCTGCCTCCATTTTCACTCATCTTCAATTTTTCATGAGGATTCTAGATTAAGCATCAAGTGAGGCTTGGTAAACAAATGAAGGCCCACATCTGCGAGGACCGGCAAGCAGCTGCATGACACAGCTGACACAAAATAGAAGCTGACACAGCTTCTATTTCACAGAGCAAAACAAGCTGTGCGGGCACATCTTCACATAAGTACTCCTGTGAGGCTTGGATGCGCAGATTTCCTCAGTGGCCTCGGTAAAGGTGTTGCCTGAATATGAGCAGGTGGGCGGCAGGGCAGCTAGCTGAATGATGGGAGATGGGGGGGAAGCATTTTGGTGGTACAACGATAAATTTCCTTGTTCTCCCTTGTACTATTATGATGTCACTTGAACTTTGCAGTAGCATAAAAAAGCACACTGACAGCCCGAGTGTACAATAGTACTGGAAGTGATAAGAGTAAATTGGGTATGAAGGAAGTGGCAAATGTCCTTGAAATCCAGAGAAACGTGTGAAGAGAATGAAGCTGAATGAGAGACATAAAGAAGAAAGTTAGTTCATGTATGAAATCAGAAAAATTTACGATATGTCTCTTGTAACTGGATCTAATCATTTTAAATGACCTGAACGACGCAAACTTGAGCTCTAAAAGATTCTGGTGTTTCTTGTAAATCCATCCATTCCTTTTACTTTCACTTACCAAAGTCAGGTCACAGTTGCAGCAGATACTTGTCTCTCTATCCTTTCCTTTTCTTCCTGGGGGATCCTGCTTAAGCCTCACCAATCAGTCTATCCACTTCCAGCTCCAGTTTGCCATCACTTGTTAACAACATCCCAAAATATTTCAATACTTCGCTTGGGGGGTCAGCATTCGGTTGGAAACAAACTTGGTGTGCTGAAGGTCATGACGTGGCGAAGTCGACAGAAGTATGTCATCTGCAAAGAGACCCATTACTGTTGTTCCCATTCCCGACTCCCTCCTCACACTGGCTGCATTTTCTGGTCCATAAATATCACAAACAGGAATGAAGACAGATACAAACCTTATAGTCTGCACTGCTGCAAAAGACAACACAGGGTTCTCCGAACACATTTGAAGACCTTCTCTAACTCTCTAACTCTATACAAGCGTGTAAACTTGAACGTAAAACGAAGAATTGAGTAGCCTTCCTGAACTTCTCCTATATCCAAGTTTTTGCTTCAGCAAATGTCAAAGCAACAGCCTGTCTCCTCTCCCAAAATCTGTCTCTGTTTTAATGCACCCCTGCGTCAGGTAATCCTGAAAGGCCTCTTTCTTCCACATGATGCCCTCTTTTCATACTTATATCTTAACAGCAAGTTCTTAGGTTGTTGAACTTTTAACCACAAGGCCTTGAACAAGGCTTACCCAGATTTAATGTCCCTAGCCTGCCTTGGGATGCATGAGAGTTTGGGACCCCACAGACCTGATATTTACCAGGTCTTCTCTGTCATTTGATCCAGCTCACCAGCAGGTGGTGATCAGCTGACAAGCCTGCTCTTCTCCTCACCTGTACATTTGATAATGAAGTTGATCATCATAACCTGAGCTCAAGGTTTCTCTTGTGCCAAGTACGTTTATCAGCCAAACAACCATGGTATTTGTTATGTCCATGTGCCCATCAAACTCCCCTCTTGTCCAGATCAGTCACACTTTTCCTCCCACCACCTACATATTCGTTCATCATTGTCCACATGAGCACTGTACAACAGCTCAAGGGACAGCAGTCGTAAAATAGGTGACTGTCTTGTTCCCCAAGGAGAATTCCAGAAACAGACCTTTATATTTACCTGCTCCCGAGCTTACAGTGCACTCGACCCCATACCCAGTGGCCCACTGGGTAACACTTAAATGTGGTTTTTGTGGGCTGCAGCCACCAGACCTCACTGGCAAACGCCACTCCCAGGTCTGGCTAGAGGATGAAGGCCCATTTCTCCTTTCGAATCATAAATGCCATTTATGATTCTTTACATCTAAAATTTCCATTTACACAAGTTATCAGTCCCAAGGTTATTTTAGCAATATAACTTTGATCTATGATATTTTCACTACTTTCTAGATCAAATATTAACAAACGCAGTTATATAAACTCAACAAACGCACCATATCCATCATGTCACTGCTGTGCAGATAACTGCACCATAGTGTCCATGCTGAGGTCTGCGCTTAACCGATTTAGAGCTGGAAATCAATTTAAGGAATACAGAAGGGATGATGACTGCAGGAGAAACAGTTGTGTTAGCAGGTTGCAGCCTTTCTCTTAAAAACAATATTTTATAGCACTTGTCTGGAAACATTCTACAAGGAGAAACGTTTGTTATTAGCACCAGTGCTTCGTCTACCTGCACTGAGAGATTCTGTGTCTCTGCAGTACTGTGTGCGACCTGATCGAATAGCAGGAAGATGCAGGTGTGTTGTCTCTGTTGTGCATAGCATGGTCTGAAGCAGCACTTAGTGTGATGTTTTAGCTTATGTTGCAAACGGGCACTTCTGTCTGTAGACCCCCACTGCATTTCTTATTAAGTGTACAAAAGCTGACTTGTTCTAAGCATACATCAAACTCTAATAATGCACAACAGCACAGTTTTGTTTTCTTAGAAGGGAAATGAGATGCTATTTCCTGCTGCATGAGTAAATTTATTAGGACACAAATGCAGAGCAAATGCCTGAGATGGAGCAGCAGGCAGGCAGTTTTTACCTAGTGTTTTTTTTTGTTTGTTTTTGTTTTTGGTTTGGGGGGGGGGGTAGTTTAATTGACATTTTCTTGGAATTTAATTTCTGAAACTAGATGAACTTGTCAACTACAACTGGATAATGGGAAAGACATGATGAGGCGATAACAGCATGTGCAATTGCTTTGCAAAGAAAGAGTTGCTGCTTGAGATCAAAGGGCCTGTCAGTGCTCTCTATCCTTTACAAAGGGTCCACTCAGGAAATAGTTCCTTCCCTGGTGTCCTTTATTGTGTGCTTTTGGCTGAAGTGATCTAAGAAAATGATAGATTTGATTTCCTTGATTTCCTTCACATTTCTCATATTGGCCTAGTAGAAACTCTCTGTGCTAAATCTGAGCAATTATGGTGCTTGCTGGCTGACTAAAATTGCAGGGTAGTTAAAGGAAATGGCATAGCTCTTAATCTGTAGTGAACTTCCAGATTTTGGTAACATATGCACAAACTTAAAATTCATGTTGACAGTTTAATGCTCTTTGAAATACAAAATTTACATATTGATTATTGTATTGATTGAAATATTGTATTTATTTATTTATCTGTTTTTTTCAGCTTTAAATAAAATCATACATCAAGCAGCCTTTTATTAAATTATTTTAGAAGTGCAGAAGCAGACAATTAGGTCATGATGACTTGTAAAAGTTTCAGTAATACTTGGCACTTTAGAGGTGGACCGTCATAAACACTGTAAAAGCTGTGGAGGTTAAAAAGTCCACAGTCACTGAGCTGATTGGACAAACAAAAAAAGGAGATGCTTATCAATATGTAGGTTCTGGGATGTTTGTTTTGCTATATTATTTGCAGGAGTATTTAAGCAGTAATGTGTCTTTGTTTAATGCAAAGTTCCAGTATCGCAAAAGTAGTCACAAAAGACAATCTCAGTAACTCAAGGCACATGGATAATTAGAAGCATAAACCATAATAAAACGATTCCATTATGAAGGTCAAATGTAACATCTTCACTGTCATGCTGCTTTGCATCTGACTGTCATAAACACAGAACAATATGATAGTGTCCATGTACATGGAGACAATGTCATTGTATTTTCCCTCCAAAGGCAGAATTTGCTTTGTTGTCAGTGTACTTAAGCTTATCTAGTTGTTATTTTTTCCCCCCCGAATAGTTCACTGTGGCTGGAAGATAGTCATTCCTTTGTTCCCTTTTCCCTAATTATATTTTAAGCTTAGCAGTCTCTAGTTAGATCAGGGAGTTATATAATTCGATAAAAGTAATTTTTTTAGACTAATGCTTTCTGTTTGCAGCTTCTTCTCTCTAGCTCTTGTTCTAGAATCTGTTTCAGTCTCACCTTTTTAATCACATAGTTTTCATAAATATATTTTACATTGTTCCCACCTGTAACATATGCTCCAAGGAGCATATTATCTTGTCTACTGAATTCACTCACGTTCCTAAAGCTAGAGAGAGACCGGTTGCCAGCTAAGATCTAATTCACTACTGTCATTTTTTAAAGAGTCAGTTTTCTGAATACTGCCGGGCACAACAGAAAAGACACTGGTTCTGTGCTCTTCACAGGAGTGCTGCAAAAAATTCTGGGCCCTTGACAACATTTCAGTCAGGTTTTTGCAATCCTGGGAGCCCAGCAGGCCTGAGTTTATCCCACACTAGGCCTGAGGATCCTAGCTTTTTTTTTTCTTACAAAAGCTGTAACCATTAAGTTATCCTATTTCCTCAGGTGTTTCATATACAAAAACACCCATTAAGGTTTTTTGAGCTACAAAGAAGTGTAAAAAGAAAAGAAAAAAAGACAAATGATAAAGACAAAAGTAGCCAGACAAAATTATGCCTTAATATTGTTTATGCTTTAAGTGGTATCAGCATCAGTCTGTCAACTCTTTTTTTTTCTTCACTAATTTAATTTGGCTAAATCGCTCATTGCTGTGTTTGAAAGAGGTTAACTGTGATTTCTCCTGCTGCTCTAGCCTAGATTACCTTCTGTGCACCTACACATCACTCACTGCCACCCCCCAAAACCCCCCACTTTATTTCATGCTGTTATGATGAAGCAGACTGAAATTATTATAAGATCTCACTGCTTTGTTGTTGTTGTTGTTGTTTTTAATATGCCTGTTGAATATTGTTTTTAAGTCATCTTTAATTTATTATCTTTACTTGTGATCTGCTGTTTCTATGCAGGATAAGGACCTCAGATGTTATGAAGACCCATGCTCCAAATTAGACATGATATTCAACATTCATATTTCTGACATACTGAAAATAGGCTCCTGCTCTGCCAGTACGACAGCTTGATGGGCAGACAGACTTTTTGATGCTTGATGATGATGATGATGATGATGATGATGATTTATTTTAAGTGCTCTTGAGGCTGCCACAAACTCAGAGCTGATTTCATAATGTGTGAGCGAGAAGAGCCCTTTGGTGAGGGGGAGTTGAGGAATAACAACCAGCAGGGTGGCATGCTGGCTGATGGTGACGCCAATGCCAATGACATTCGGACAGAAGATGGTGGGAGAACTGGGGATATTGGCTGTCTGTCAGGATTGATAACTGAACCACCAGAGCAAGACAAAGTGATCATCTGGGGTACAGACTCTCAGTGTGATGACCCTGAGCTGGCTGAATTTGAGATGTTAGAGTGTCAGGAGTTGGAGGCTTATCTGGTTGAGGAGGAAGAGGACTTTGTTGGGCTTGCAGAGCGGAAGGAGCTCCAAGAACAGCCCTCATCATGCAGAAAATCCACAGCAGAAGAGGCAATAGATTGTAAGGGCAGGGAAGAGAGGAAGTCAATTCTGAACTGTGCCAGTGAGCAAGAATCCAATGGCTCTCATGTCTCTGAGAGCAGAGAAGCTTCCAAGACTGAGTTAAGCTCTGAAACTGATGTCTTTGTATCCTGTCTGTCCACCATTTCAAACATGGCCACTGCCATGGACACTGTTGGCAAGAACCAGATGACAGACTCCTGGCATATTGCCTCTGGTCCTCATTCAACCATCTCAGAGGACCTGACTTCCCAGATTTGCACCACTATCTCTGAGAGAGGCAAGGCCTCTCAGATAGCTGATGATTCTTCTCTTTTTGCTAGAAAAAGCACAATAACCCAGAAAGATGTAGATATGAATTTGAATTCAGCAGTTCAGTCAGATGATGCTGTATCACAGGCACATGATGTCAGTGGCAAGCATAGGATAAATAATAACCACAGAAATAAAGCAAAGGGTAGTGTTTTGGAGGTAAATTGTAGTGAGCACAAGGCTTTAACCTCTCTGACAAAATGTCAAAAAGAAAGCAATGCTAAAATAGACAAAAGCACACAAGCTGATGAAACCCCTGATGTGAACTACAGGGTTCTCAGAACAGGTACAAAGGGGACTCAGTCATGTATTGAACCTAAAGCCATAAAGAAACAAAGCTCGTTTGATAACACACTGAAGAAACAAAGCTCTTTTGATAAGAGTCTGAAAAAGCAGCCTTCATTTGAGAATTCTTTAAAGAAGCAGCTCTCTTTTGATAACACCTTAAAAAAGCAGGGCTCCTTTGAAAACACCACCACTCCCAGCTCTTCAAGTCTGGAAAGGAGGAAGCCATGGGGAAGCCCTAGTCGACCAGCAACTCCTACATCCCCTAAAATCACCTCCTCTTCGTCACCTAAGAGACGACCTCCTGGTTCTCCAGCTAAAGTCCAGGGTGTTAGGGCACTGAGCCTGGAGCGCAGTGACTCCTCTCAAAGAGGAATAAGTCAAACTGTCAAGCCACATGCTAAGACAAGTTTGAGCAGTGGAATCCCCAAACCTATCATGCCTCAACAGAAAGAATCCGAACCCAGGAGATCTTCGCCCCCCCAGAAGCCCAAAAACGTGCGACCAAAAATCATCACATATGTTCGAAAGAATACTCAAGCAAAACCACCACTCATTGATGCACTAAATGAAGCCTCCACACACACGTCAAGATTACCCTCTTACTCCAACCCACCAGCGCTCAAAGATGCAAAGGTTGCTTCTCAAACTAAATCCACACCAGTGCTCTGTTCCTCAAACCTGCTATTTGACAAATATCGACAGGAGATGCAGAAGATGGGATACTATCCTCCAGGTGTCGCTGTTACCGGGGTAAAACCTCCAAGCAGCACTATCCCTCAAAGGAGCCGAAAGTCAGACAGCTTTCAGGAGCCATCAGACAGATATCTTCAAGAGGTGAGAGGTGGAGTTTTGATTTGATATGTTCACACAACTCAGCTTATGTGTGTCTTGTTATGTGTGGTACAAGTATTCCAATTTAGCATGACGGTGGCTCAAACCGGAAGCAAGATGGCAACGCATTTGACAATGCAAATATTTTAACCCTTTAATTGTATGAGGCAGATTGGTCAGTTTCAGCTACACTGCACATGCTATCCTTTAGGCTATGAAAAAACATTAATATGGTCAAGTATTGGCTCACCACAAACAGCAACAGAATGGTAATATATTGGGTGTATTATCACACAAAACCAAAGTGCCCAACTTAATTATACGTGAATCAAACCTATCATATGGCACCTTGCTGTTCATCAGTCTAGAATGTGAATGATGTTATAGTAACTGGCTTTGTTGGTAATGTCCTTTAGCAGCATGTTTCCCCTGAAGGAGGCGGCGTCTACCGCTCGCCAAGAACCCTGAGGCCTCAGCTTGGGCTGGGTGCCGTCGCCAGGCCGCCCGCAACCAAGCCAAGAGTTCAGCAGGCAGGTCAAAGGTCAGGCCCCTCACAGTATCTGGCTGCCAAAGTGTCCACCCCAGGCCAACAAGATCTGGCAGGTGAGATGGTAACGTTTTGGCAAAATGACTCAAAAGTGAACTGAAATGTTAGTCGCATTTTTTAATATCAGAGACAGCTTCATGCGTTTTCATAGCAGCTGCATTTTCAAAGGTTGTTTTGGGAATGTTCAAAAGTTTAACACAAGATGTATTTGTGGATGCTTACGTTAAAAAAACCCCGTGTGGTTAGATGATTAGGGCAAATCTTGGGAAATCATTTCAATAGATCTTTCTCATCTCTCTCTACCTACTTTAGTATTCTCCGCACTCTCCCATCCCGTAGATGTCGAACTGCAGAGTTATTTATTCAACAAGCTTCTTGGGCTTGCTGAATGATTCACCTAATTTTTTTTCCTGTCATGCTTATGGATGAGCCTTGGCTTTTGGCACCTCAGCTCTTTGAAGTGCAAAGCATTTGAAGTTAGTGTAACTTGCACATGCTACCAGCTCGCACTGCATAATTTTGCCTTCTTAAATTATAAATGATAATATTGGCTGGTTGCACATATGGTGCTCTGTTATTTATGTGCAATTTAGTAATTGAATAATATATATATATATATATATATATATATATATATATGAAATCTTCCTCTTTTATTTATTTTATTTTATTTATTTATTTTATTTCAGTATAAACTAAATCAGGTTTGTAAAGGGTTTTTTTTCTTGTTTTTTTTTTTACTTGTCTTTCTACCTTTAGGAGAGCCCAGGAGGGCAGGTCCAGAAACCACCCCAAAAAGCCTCCTGCTCAAATCAGGCCAGTCTGGCCTCCGTCCTCCTGGCTTCTCTGCCCTTCCAGCTGCCCGTCTGGCTTCTCTAGGATTTGTCCGGAGCTCCAGTGTCTCATCTGTATCCAGCAACCAGTCTAATGAAAGCACCCACAGTGACCCAGGCCGAGGTTCTCAGCGTGAGTTATGTCCATGCAGCTCATTTTTTATGAATTAGGCTAATACTATTTTTACTGCTACTCTGCCTAATTAAAAGGATATCCCACACCAGTGTTTTACTACATCTACGTCTCCTTATTACTTCACCAGCAGGTGTGGCTGGTCCTTCTATCATCAGTTACTATAGTAACAGCTGCTCATTTTGTTTCATTTTCCTTCATTTGTCAGAAATCGGCATTTGTAAGCTGCTGCAGCACAGAGCCCTAGAGAAGAAAGGATTTCTTAAGGAAGAAATCCTAAAGTCACTCTCTCGCCCTCTGCTGCCTGTACTCAGCCTGCATACTGCAGAATTCCCAATGCGTATTTCAGTACCATCACTGAAATATCCTCCAGTCTTCATCTGAATAAAGCAATGACAGCAAAATTCAGCTGGCAATGTAATTATCTCTGTGTGTTTGCAAAGTGTCAGAAAAGAAAGTGTCAGTTAAGACTTATTGTTTTATTACCAAAAAAAGGTTTTACTAAATATGAGCAGGCCATGTGTGCTGTCTGCTGATTCATAGACCTGACTCAAACTGACCATTGCTTGGAAAATGTTTAGATATACGGTTATGGTCTGGGTGTAAAACCAAAGCAAATAATGCAATAACAGCCCTTGAAAGGGATTCACTAAAAGTAATGATTAGTAATGATTCTTATTCTTTTAAAGACATTGATTTTTGTTTTCTTTGTATTAATGTAGGGTCTTTACCTTACAATATAAACCGCCTCGAGGGAACTGTTGTTGTGATTTGGCGCTATGTAAATAAAGCTGAAATGAATTGAATTGCAATGAAACTGGCGTGTAAAATCTAAATTTTAATGTGACACAAAGTAGACAGAAGGTGGGGAGAGATGGCTTCAGATTACCAGGACAGATGGGGCTTAGAGAACCTGGAACCAATAGCATCCAGTTTCTTAAAGGCTTCCAGCTCCAGCGACCCCAGAAACCTGAAACACTGAAAACAAACACATAAGCAACAGCATAATATAGACCAGTCATGGTAAAAAAAAAAATAACAGTAAAAGTAACAAAACATATAAAAAATATCAGAGAAAGTAACTCTTTAAGACAAGCTCACAAGCTGCTGAATTAATTTTGCTTCTCTGGTAAATTTAATTTAAAACTCATCAACACCAGACAAAAATAACATTTAGCACTCTGGTAAGGTCATTATTTTTTATCTGTAGTATGTTTTGGGGTTAATGTTGTCCTCTGCTTAAACATCACTACATTTATTCCAGTCTTTGACAGCTGAATCCTGCCTGTCCTTAGATGTAGTAGCAGATAGTAGTCTCTCTAAAAGGGCTCCTTAGTACTCTTAATTAGTTGGTGTATACAGTACCACTGATTCTCAAGAAAACAACTACAGTTCAAGTCGACATTAATATAAGGATGACCAGCTTGACTGTCAGTGGCTCTGTAGTCTTTTCAGATATGTAAACTAAATGCAGATTTGTTGCATTTCTTTTTCATTTTCACTAATTCAGTATCTGTCAGATTGTAAAATACTTGGAAGCAGCTCAGACGGCATGCATGACTGTCTGCTTGCATCACAGTGTTTCCCTTTAGGCTGTTGGCTCCGGCTGCACCACGCTATAACCATAAGCCCCAAATGCAGCTACAAGCAGGAAACAAGCAGGTCCTTGTCATCATGATGCTCAGGTCTGGTGAAATAATTAATTCTCTGGTGTAGTTCAATCAGGAGGAACGTATTACACAGTATGCTGACTGTGTCTCTTGTGCTATGCACTATTTGGAGGAAATGATACAAGAGTTTTGTGTTTGGAAATGCAGTACGACAGATTAGAATTTTTCACTTGAAGTGACAGGATATTCATGTAACCCTGAAGATCTTTTTCAAAATATTATTATTAGTAATGAAACAAGTGACTGGCTGATTTACAGAAATGGAAGCGATTACATTCTTGATCAGGGTAAAAAAATCGTAAGTTTCTAGTAGAACGCTCAGATTCAGTGAGCTCTTTAGAACGACCGATTCTTTTGTAAAGACTACATGGCTGTGGGCTGTGCCAATGGCTCTGAAAGCCCTTGAATTATGTCCATATCATGTACGTATCCATCAATCAGTCAGCAACAAGTTTAGGTTCCTAAATTTAAAAAAAAAAAATCTCTTTTTTTTTTTTTTTTTTACTGTTTTTCTTTTGTTTTTGTTTTTATTCCTTTCATTCTAAAGGAATCAATATTTAACTTTTGTCAGAAAAATCAAGCACTGTGAAACCGTGTTTCAGTTTCAGTGCTTAATATTTCGCGTTGTCCAGTTAAACAGGCGTAACAAAAAGAGATTTTCAATAATTTCTTATTGAAAAATCAAGAGTAATGATGTCAAACTGATATAGAAAAAATGTAAAGTAACACAGACTTTTCTTTCCATTTTTATCTAAACCTATCTGTCGCCAGTTCTTCATCACTGCCACACGGCCCAGAGGCACACTTGTTTTGAATGTTATTAGCTTGTCTGTTCTCGCTGCTTGCGAGTTAGTCACAAGCAGAGTCCTCCTTGCTGCTGATCAGAGGATCCTTACTACAGGGGGCGGATTTGTATTGTACATGCATGCTAGAAGCAAGCATTTAGCAGTGTGAGTCAGCCTTCGGCCGTCTCCTTTAGCCAATCCCTTTCTTGGCTTCATCTCCAATTCAGTAGGTCACCTTTGGGGAAAAAGAAAAAGAATCTGCTGACTGTCCCCAGTGAGTTCATGCTGCTGCAGTGGAAAGCGTCACTGTAATCCCACTGGAGGTGTTGCACAGACCCTTGGCATTTTAACATCAAAAGTGATTTAATGTTCTCCTTTAATCTATTTTTATGCTATACTGTCCCTTGTATCACTAAAATATGGTTTATATATATCGAGAGACAGAGAGAGAGAGAGAGAGAGAGAGAGAGAGAGAGAGAGAGGAAGGCAGGATATAGCAGCTGGATAGCGTGGTAACACTACACGCCTCTGGAGTGAGAATCGCAAGTTCAATTCCCACCTGGGGGCGTCTGTATCCAGTAAGGGTCCTAGGCTAGACCCCCCCATGCTAACCAAGCCTACCGCAGACATGAGCGAGAGAGAGAAATATGAAGTCATGCCGGTTCGGACGTCGCCCGGATCAACAAGGTCCGCGTCAGGTGTTGAGGAACCAGGGCAACCTGATGAGAAGTGGGCTACTGGAACAAGAAGGCATTGGTGGGCAAGAGACGAAAATAGGGCGCTGTTGGAATGCTACTACGCAAGTAACCCTGGCGGAAGGGGTTACATGAATAGGATGAGGGACCTATGGAATCTTCGATACCCAACATCCACATTGA
>VVHJ01011069.1:3569-14115 GCA_015107715.1 Tylochromis polylepis
TATTTAAAAACCTGATGTTTAAAAAAAAAAAAAAAAAAAGTGAATGAAAAATATAATCAGAAATCAGTGAAAATATCACACAAACAACCTCAAACCCTGTGGTCAAATCCTGCAGTGTGTCAAATACAGAAAAAGTAGCATGGATTCTTCTCTTCTTTTATTTAACCCGGAGTCATAAAGCTTCAGTAACCCACGGTTGGTTAACCATCAGTCCTATGCTGTTACCTAGTGTTCCACATGACATTCAAGTACCTTTATTAGAACAACAACAGCACCGTCTTTCACTTAAGTGCTAATCATGCAATCATATGTGAAGTATGATGGGTAGAGAAAATTATTTCTGTTTATAAAGCCAGTGTAAATTCAAAAATGCAGCTCCCTTCTCTCCATGTTTGGAGCTCACTGTGGTTGAATTAGTGGCTAGACATAAAACATAATGGCAATACACTTTTTATTGAAAATGTTGAAGAATAATCACTTCTCACTGGGCACATGTGTCTGCACTAGAGGCCAAATGCACAACATTTCCTGTGATTCATTGCACTGGTCAGAGAATGAAATTCATTTGAGACGCAAAATCATTTCACAGCCTTGCTTTCCATTCACTGATGAACATTTATGACTCCTAAAGGTACTTAATGTAAATTAGTGTATTTATAATGGTTTAAACCCTGCCAAAATGAACTAACTCTATCAACAGCAGAAGAAAAATGTACCAAACATCTATGCACTGGGTTGAAGTGACAGAAGTTGAACTAGAGCAGATTTAGCGCTGCTTTGTTTCCCAACAAGGTGCAACAAATCAGTGTAAATTCTGTTTGAATAGGTAGTTTCTAAGAACAGACACCTATTTGTTATAGCAACCTGGCAGGAAGTGGAAGGAAGAAATGTGACAAGTTAAAAGAACAGCCCAGATCTGAAAATATATCACTGCAAATTCCGTGGTAAAACACTTTTTCCTCATTTTACACAGGGTAATTTCAGGGTACTGTTATGTTTAACATTGAATGTGACATTATATAAATTATAATTCAAATATTTTGTGCACCTAAAAAAAATGTCTTTCATGGTCTATAAAACATATGATCTCGCTGTTCATGCTTCACCATAATAGTATGATGAGCCAGTTCATTCTGTAAGATGAATTGTAAGTATTTTAAATGAAGGTCTGATGTGTAGGGAACATTTATGTGTCTCAAGACATTTGTTATCACCATATTGACTTGCTATCTGTTAGATCATGATCTGATCACAACAGCAGGTTGAAATACTTTGCTTGATGAATAACGCCCATCATTATTAGTAGTTGAAAGGTAATCAATAAGGAAAAAAATCCTTTATGCAGCAGTTATGCTATGTGGTATCTGTAAATCATGGTGGTCAAAACTAAGATGGAAAGTTAACACAAATTGCTTGCTTGTGGTTTTGTACAGACCTTGGATTCACGAGTCTTTTTTTTTCTAAAAAAAAAAAAATAATAATAAACTGTCTGCTCTCACTTACTGAATAATCATGACCACAGATAAAAGGGCAGACGCATTGCTTCTTCATGCTGACTGCAGTCTTGGAAAGCACATTATACTTAATAAAGTGCCTAACACAAAATGTCTACATCTATTAAATAAAATGAAAGTTAATCCAGCTCAGAACACATTGGAGGTGTTGGTTGAACTTTTTATAAAGTCTTTGCACAGAACAAAAAACAGCCCTGTTTAACATCTCTGCTTTCTAGTCACTGAAGGCTTTACAGAGCTGATGTCTACTGCCTGGCTCTTATATCAGATTTATTAGCTTGTACAGTCGGACATAATCACCACTTAACATTTTGCAATTAATAGCTGCCTTATTCAACTTTGCATTTCAAATAACTCTTTGTTGTTAGGGATGATGGACAGCTTGTACGTAACTAAATTGTTGGTACTTCTTCAGAGTACTTGTAGGTATCTTTCAAAATTTGTTTTAAATATTGGAATTTTCAGCTTGCATGAGAACCGCTTAGTTGTTTTGTGTTGTTCATGTCATTCATTCTGATATGGTAATAGCTGTGATAGGCTGTATGGTGGTATAAAGCAGCCATTACTGTGGAACTATGCAACTTCCCTTTGCTCATCTTTTCTTCAGAGGTAAGTTACTTCTGTTCTAAAGAAGAAATGTGTTGATCTGTAAAAATGTTTTCCGTTTCGGTACATAAAAATGTAAATGACTAGACAGGCATTTGACAACTGTTTTAATTTGTAAGTAGTTCCTCTTGGTGTGGTTGGAATACTGAAAAGTGCTTAAAAGCAGGGCTTCACCTACATAACTGGCACTACAGCAGTGAGATTGTAGGTGTTAAGATCTGTAACCTAATGAAGCAACATAAGAAGGACATTGATGGGAGGTTCTCCAAAGCCACCCACTCTTACCTTCTATTAAAAAGAAAATGCAGATGAGTGTAAAATTAACTACATAGTGTTTGGTGTAATGTTTCTAGGAAAATGGAGTTTGCTACTGGCAAGGAGTTCTGTTAGGATATTTGACAAAGTCATTGGTCCATATGAAACTAAAATAAGTAAGTCTTTAAAGAAGTTCAAAATAACTGTGTGTTGTTTGTCCAGATAGTATAGCAGTATAGTAAAGCCAACATTTCAATGAGGGGAAAGAAAAACAAAAAAATAACAACTACATTTTCAAATTCAAACTTCCTTGAAAATTCAAAATGAAAGTCAAAGGAAGTGAGACACAGATGTCTCTGAGTTGTGTACTTTTCTAAATACTCTATATTTCTCTAAATAGAGATTAATCAAGATGTTGATTTATAGCACACCTACCCGCTTCTTACACTGTCAGTTATTTTACACATCATATCTGTCAAGCCCAATTTAGTACCTCTTACATATTTGTTCAATTCGGACAGTTTGTCAATATCAGATCCAACATGTTTTTACTCAGTGGAAAGCTAGCGTTCTCTGGTCATTTCTGTATATAATCACATTCCTGAAAGAGATAAAAAAAACACAAAAAAGCAGTTTAATGAACCGCATTATATCTGTCTTCATAGTTGAAATTATGTAACTGGAAATGTGTGGTTTCTTTTTTACATTGTTTTATTAAGAAAATAAGTATAAAAATATAAATATAAAACAATATGACTCAGCATTCAAACAGCATGAATTCTGTGTATGACAGTTTTCTACAACATACACTTTCCATTACATGTTACACCTATATGATGAAATGAATTCACAGTTTGACAAATAAACTGCACCAACCATTCACATAAACATTGCTTGTCAAACAGATATAGCAAATAGTATATAGGTTGTCCATTGTTAAAAACATTTTGTACATGTACAGTATTTAATGGAGCTGGCTCGAAAAGCCATTCGACTCCATCCCTATCCCACCCAAACCCAGTCCGGTACCATTAAACATTGATAGTATACAATACTACTATCGCTCATGTCAATTACAAAACACATTGTCCACATCATTGTTCACAAAAAATCCTAAAATTCAAAGGCATCTTTACTGATTATGACCAAAAACAGTAAAACTTTGAGATTTATACTGTATCTCCATTAAGAGAAAATTCTGCACAGTTCAAGTCTTAATTTTCATTTCAGCATCCACATGTGGATAGCAGTGATTTTTGTGTAAGTGTGTGTGTGTGTATGTGTGTGTGTGTGTTCATTTTTGTGCCTGCACACACATTTATGAGAATCAAATAGACAACTAGTTAACTAGCAAGCTAGCTAGCAAACTAGACAAATGGATAGATAGCTTGATAGGCAGACAGACAGTCAGCTAGCTGGCTAGCTAACTAACTAGACAACGAGCTGTCTAGCCAGATAGCTAGATAAACAGACAGAGAAGAATGGTCTTGGAAAAGAGAGACTATCTTTATCTAAGTTTCTCTGTCAGGGCTCTTCCCTATGTACATCTCTGCCAACTTTTTGAATTGTGGTCCCCAGTTGCTGAGGTAATCATAATCCTGGTCCCCCTCAGTGGCAGCAGACTCCAGGGAACTGAGGGATTCTGCCAGTGACCCAGTGCCCTCATAAGCATACGTGGCCAGGGAGTCATAAGGGGGTGCTGTGGGATCTGAATCATTCTCCTGAAGCCTCCCATTAATGAAGTCCCTGACATCCGTGTTATCCTTTATAGGTGATGTCCTCCGAAAGGGAAACAGCATTTCGGGTATGATGTCCCTGCGTAGCTTGTTAGCATCCATCACCTCTGGGTTGCGCAGTGTGCCAATATCAAAGGCCTGAGTGTCCTCCTCTCCACCCCCTTCATCGTTGTAGCTGACAACGTTGTCTCTGACATCCTCTTTGGAGATGATCAGAGGCTCCTTCTTCCTCTGTCTCCTCAGGGCAGCAAACAGCACCACAATCACTACACAAGAATCAGCGGGAAATGCAGAGAGAGAAAGCACAGCATAAGATGTCTGCCTCCTAACATGTGTCATGCATTAAAGAGCACAGGAGAGCAAAGGCACATAGGGGAAACACATTTGCTACCAGTGACAAATCCTCAACACTGCCTCAGGCATTCACCTCCTATTATTAAAGATTCAGTGAAAAAGCTTTTTATTTCTTTTCCCCTTGAATGTTACATTCACTGTACAAAATGCACGATGGTAAGAGGACCCTTTTTCATTCTCTAACATGCATCCTCATCTTTTTTTTTTTTTTTCCCCCAGTAGTAAAAGAGAATATAAGATTGCAGAGTGAGCACGTTTTCACTGAGTGGCAGCGTTGGAAGGAATTTATTATTTTAAATTAACCTACTATTCATCGGAAAAAAGATGACACGGGTACCATAGTTTTCTACTTACATCCCACCCGGACGTTAATTTTAATGCCTTCAGGTTGTATTTTAAAGTAGTGGGGGTGAGTGTGTGAACGGTTCTTTAGTAACATTTGTGACTGACCAGTGTCATTTTTTTAGAGAGATGCAGCAAGATATGGACCAGCTATGACGAACTGTTCCAGCTCAGTGCCTGCCTTTTGGAGTCAAGCAGAGGTGAATGAGACAGTCTGTCAGGGAGCTTCAAGCGCGAAAAGTGTTGGATAATGAGCAGATGTCATGATATTTTGCTCAAGAGGAGAGTGCAGAGTTTAACCTTCAGCACACTAAATTTGTGCAATGCGGTCTGCCCGCCACCTGACAGAATTTAAAATTTGGAATTAAAACAGGCAGACAGAAGAAAATCTGGTGGCTTGTATTAGAAATTTAGTCACTCGAGGAACACACCAAACTCCAAAGCAATATTTTGACAGAAGGAAGGAGGAAAAGGGTCAAATTCATCTCATGAAAAAGGTTAGGGACAGAGGAGTAAACACATACACATTCATGAGGACAGATCTGTACTTGTCTTTTATTTTGCCCTCAGCAGTTTGCAAGGAATCCTAAGGCTTAAGTGCTTCTATCAAGTATTGTGCTGACAGAGGAGGTAGGGTTCAGTGATCGTTGAAACCCATTACTTATTGGACATGCACTTAAAAAATACACCTACATGTTTTTTAAAATTTTTCTCGGTAGAACTGTTACTGCTGGTCCATGAATGCGGATCACAAGGACGGCTGAAAGAAATGCTTTATTACTTTAGGAAGGAGCATACAACCTTACCTCCCAGAGAAATACGGACTGTTTAGTTAAGTGGTTTTATGTCTTAATGAAGGGTGCGCCATTGTACTCCTTTTTGAGACAAAAGTAATTATGTTTGATTGTTCACATTTTAAAAGGAACCTAATAAGACCCTCTGTTGCACTTGGCTACCAGTTATGTAATTTAAGGTATTTTATAGATTTTGTCAGTGTCCTTGATAATATTTGGTATCCATACAAAATGTAATAGTCTGTTCAAATGTTTAAAATTGCATAATTCCTTGTTTTCTGAATAAGCTACTTTGCACCCTCAGTTCTCCTTAAAGAGAACATTGCAGTGGGTATTTTTGGTGTTAACGTTTGCATCTCATTTAGTAACACAAGTTTAAAACATAACTAAGTTTCCATGACAACTGTAACCACCTAGTTTAAGTGCTGACATGTGGCATCCTTGCACTGGCCATATTTGTTCATATGGAACATGGTCACTGGTATTACAAAGGCAGGTTTCTATTTTAAACCATTTTTGTATGAGCCATCTTCACTATGGTTTTGCAAGCTTTTTATTGTCATCAGCTAGCCCATATGAAGTAGACTGAGGCACTTCACTCTGTTATTGTTAATGCAATCTGTAAATCAGCTATTCTTTAATGCATCATTGTTTTAATATATTAAGATGCTAAGCTGCTGCCAGTCAAAGTGAAGTGCCTAGACAGAATGGCATCTTTTCAGGAAAATAATTTGGGAGTCCAACCTTTTAATCAGTTCCCTGTTTATAATGGAAGACCTTGTAATAGAAGAGAGATTCGGTTTTTTGACTCCATGCGGGCAGTTAACAGCATGTACTTGAGCAAACAAGTCACTCTGGTCCATGTTATTGACTTTTTCAGCCAGAATTGCCTGCAGCATGACATGTGTAAGGCCTGCCTGGGGTGATAATTTTGCATTTTGGAGCTATTCTAGCTACTAATATGCCAAAAGAACAGCAAGTTCTCAACATAACCATGGTAGCAATGGTAATGAGGTTGGGTAAGGAGTAGACAGATAACTAAACATGTGTACCAATGGGTTTGAAGTGACCTTCAAAGTCAGGTAAGCCTCGGTTTAAAATATAAATGCATAAAAAATCTTCACAGACTGCTTGCTAAACCCCATCCCTCAAGAATATCCCCCAAAAGACAATGAATAAAACTGGGATCAGCCAGTTGAGCCCCATTAAGTTGAATTCTGTTCATTTCACTTGCAGAAACTCGGGGTACAAAAAGTCAGTTAATGACTGACACATCTGATATGTTGGAGCTTAGATGTTATGTAACAGATAACAGTGTGACTGACCAGTGTTGTTGTTATTATTATTAGTAGTAGTAGTATTAGTATTTTTTGCTCAAGACTTTTTACTTCTTTTTACTTTCTTCATTAGACTTACAAAGGCAGAGATCAACCCCCCCGATAAACCCAACAGATTTTATATGCATCTTTAGGCGACTACTGTTGTGATTTGGCGCTGTATAAATAAACCTGAACTGAACTGAACTCAAGAGTGGACTTACTGAGAAGAATGATGACACAGAGCAGTATGGCCACTAGAGCTCCAGTTGTGAGACCATCTGAGAAGGGCAAGACCTCAGGGTTACATGACTGCATGTTTCCACGGCTGTCACAAGCACACACACGCACGATCAGTGTGCTGGTGCTGCTCTGAATGGGGTAGTCATTGTCAGAGATCACTACAGGCAAGAGGTACATGCTCATCTCACGACGGCTGAAACCTCCCCTCCGTGTCAGGATATTGGCAGTGTTATCTGTGGAAACATTCAGACCTTGTCAATGACGAAATTTTACAACTAGGTAAATTTCTTACATGAAAGAATTGCTTTCGTTTAATTTCTGTAAACAATAACAGGACCATTCACTGAGAGGCTTCAATAATAGATACAACCAATATGACCTCTTTTTGACCTTGTTCAAAGGCTTTATTATATAAGAGCAAATTACAGCTTATTAGGTAATTATAGACATCTTCATTCAAAGACATAGTAGCATGGTCCAAGTATCAAGTCGCGTTTGTTTGTTGAAATTCCACTGAGGGAATATTTGTCCTCGTCATGAGTCTGTTATGTCACATTATCTTATACCGTACATGCCATTATTTAAAGTATAAGGCTAAATGGAGAAAGCTGAAAAAACATATAAAGTTTTCCAACCTGTTACTGCATGGCTACGGAACAACCATTGCATATCTTGTTTGAAAAAGCTTCATGAGCATTACCACTTTCTTCAAAAGCAAATACTTTCTATTGTAGGATAGAGAAAATTAAAATCTGTTTGTAACACAGTGCAGTCCAATATATCTGACTGTGAAGGTTGGCATTTCCACTGTGTTTATTGTGCAGTGAAGGATAATTGGCAATCAACTAGAGCTCTTCAAGACAGAGTACAAAAATTACAACAACATAAAAAAGCACTGTAATTGCACAAGGCTTTCAATTTTGAATCATTGTTAATATAAATGAGGATGTATTTATGAATATTTCTAAGAGTAAAAATGGGGGGAAAAGAGAAGAATATTTTACCTTCCCTGTCATCAATGGTAAAATTGGGATTGGTGGGACTTATACTAAAGACAAACTTGTGTCCCACGAGAGGTTCATCTGTGTCAACAGCACTTATTGTCTGAATCAGCTGCGAAGAACAGAACAAAATGTTAAGGCAAAGCATTAGAAGGCATATGAATGTATGTAATTAATATTGTAAAACATTAGAATAACTGTTAAGACATTTGTCAGTTTCAGGATTTGGGATATTTAATGGAACACAATTATGGATTATGTGGATGAGAATTGCCTCCAAGTTGTATAAGGTGCATGCAAATGTAAACAAGCATACACTCACTGTCCACTTAATTAAATGCAACAATTCTTCTTTAATGCAAGTAGCAAATCACCCATTGACATGGCAACAACGCAAACCATTTAGATATTTAGAAAGGGTCATGATGACCTACTGAAGTTCAATCTCAGAATGAGAAGAAAGGTGATTTAAGTGAATTTCAGCATGGCATGGTTGTTGGTGATGCGTCGGCTGGTCTGAGTATTTCAGAAACTGTTGAGCTACTGGGATTTTCCTGTATAACCTAGGGTTCACATGGTATTGTCTAAAAAAGAGAAACTATCCAGTGAGCTGCAGTTCTTTGGGAGAAAATACCTTGTTCATACCAGAGGTCAGAGGAGAATGGCCAGACTGCTTTGAGCTGATAGGAAGGCAACAGTAACTCAAACCAAACCAAGGTATGCAGAAGAGCATCTCTGAGCGTGCAACACAGCAGCAGAAAACCATACCAGGCACCACTTCCATCAGTTAAGATCAGGAAACAGGAAATTTCCTTGGTCTCAACAAAATTTGGACAGTTAGAATATTGGAAAAACATTTCCTGGTCTGATGAGTCTCGATTTCTGCTGCAAAATTTGGATAGCGGGGTCGGAATCTGATGTAAACAGTTTTAAACTTTCTGACAGCTGCTTCCAGCGGGACAATACGCTATCCCAAATAGGGTTCCAACAGGTTCCAACAGGCTCCCAAGCCACTACAAGGAATGTGTCCCTAATGAAGTGGCCTGTGAGCATATTTCAGAATACCAATTCGATGTGAATGGTGTATATTTTATTTCAATATGGCAGAACTGGATATCCCTTTGAAAACCACCATGGTGCCCCTTTGATAGTCAGAAATGACCATGATGACATGATGTTTTATGTTAGACTATGTTCGTTCTGTATACTCTGCATTATTTACTTTACATCATCTGAACACTGAACATACATTAGTATTCCTCTTTATTACAAGGTAAATTAAAATGTAATTATGTCATGAAATTGTGTCTGGGACCACAGTCACACCAAAATATTTTCTGCTGTGTGAATACTTATGCAATATATACAGCTGACAAATTTGACCCTGTGCTTCAGTGCCATTTAAATATATCCTTATTTTACACGTGAAACCATGATAATGAGTGAAATCACTGATACCTGTCCTGCTTTGACATTCTCACAGACAAATGTGTCGTAAGACATGGCAAACTCGGGGGCGTTGTCATTGACGTCCAACACCTTGATGAACACGGGCACTCGAGTTGTCTGACGCGGATTATCTAAAATGATTACGTAAATAATTACGGTTAGCACAGATTCATCTTGATAAAATTCAGAACTATTACAGATATAAAAAACAACAATTACTTATTTCAGTAGCCACCACAGAAATGTTGTGCCATTTGGATGTTTCTCGGTCCAGTGCTTTCAGTGTTGTGATTGTCCCATTCACAGAATCAATGTTGAACAGCCTCTCCAGATCTGTGTGTCGATCAATGGAGTATCTACAAGAAATAACGTAATTATTCATACCAGTGAGATAGAAGTGCTCACAAATCTCCAAGCAGACCAAATCATGTTAACACAGATTAGTGTTATTGTGGTTGTAAAATGAAGGCCAGTCAAAAGTCATTCTGCTTGCACAGGGCTGTCTTTGTGAGAAAAACACACTAACTCCTTATCTACTTAAAATTGTGTTTTACAAAGTGCATTAATTCCTTCAAAAGAAACTGCTTTCCAGGCTCCCCATTGTCAAAAGATGATACATCTTTCTGTGAGCCTGCTCATTTGTCATAGTTACCTTTCATACACAAGTGAAACTTGAATATGCAACACAATACGCCATGTGGCATTGGCCAAGAGCAGCATATCTCTGTGTCAGAGATGGGCAGGCGCCATATGTGTGGAACGGCAGCGCTGAGCTGTGTGAATCGATACAGCAAATTAGGCTCTTTCACTTTGACTTTGTGCAGTGCCACAGAGGGCTTACATAATTGCGGGAAATAAACAGTCTGTATTCACTTCACAATGCTGCCGCCATCTTCCACTGGGAAATCACCAGGAGGGACACATGAATAATATTCA
>VVHJ01011104.1:4788-30048 GCA_015107715.1 Tylochromis polylepis
TTTGTCCCCCCCCCCACACACACACACACACACCCTCCACTGATTTTGCTTCCTTCCTTCTTACATCCTTTTCTTCCTGCTCCTAAATTCCCTCAGCCATCCCCTGATTCGTTACACACATCAGTCTTCACATTCATCACGGCCGGCTGCGCTGATAAAAGGATTTCCCTCCTTAGGTTGCACCAGTCGTGTCATGTCAAATCTGCTAAAATCAGCGGAGCAGGATTAGGAAGAAGAAAGTGTTTAAAAGTTTCCCACAAAAACAGTTCCATACATTAAGACAGGCTGCTGATATGAGATGGACACAGAGAGGGAGGGCGGGAGGCGGTCTCAGGAAGGTGCCCTTGAATCCAGTTTAGTCTAATTAAATGTAACCGCAGTGGCCATGCTGCTGCCGCGTCCTCTCACAGATTTCATGGATGTGTGGTCAGAAATGAGGCTGTTGGACTAACGGTGGGCAGTGCATATAATTAGAATCGCGTTCTCACACTCCATTAGGGTTGCAAATGTCCATTTGTCAAACCTCTGTCTAACACACATTCACGCTCCCCCTCTCTCCTCAGGCGCCGCCACTGCAATTACAGAAAGGTTTTGGCTATTAGACACCCACAGACCACACAGGCAGATAATGAAACAGAGTCGTGCACACTCCTCTCAAAGCATTTTTGGAAGCACGCAAAGAACAACCCATAATTCCCGAGCGCACACGCGTATTGTCTTAAGGCATACTTGTTACAGCCGTCTGGACAGGCTGCACTTCACACGTGTAGCTGCTGGCATGTTTAATTACAAGGACTGTGCATCAAGTGTGGACTGAACACCGGTGCTGTCATAGTTCAACCTTAATTGACTTTGTGTTAGCCTCACTGTTGGTTATCCACAAAGGTGAGACAGACATTACAGTGGAGATCAAGAGCACAGATTTACATCACAGCCCCGAGAGTCCGAGAGCGCAACGAGACGGGCAAGGAAGACACTGGCAGTTACACAAGAAAGTCATCACACAGAAGCAGAGATGCATTTAAACATTTTCATCCCAAGACCCCCGGAAGCTGTCTCTTCTCTGACAGAATACCAAGAAACAAACTAAAAACTAAACCTGTAGAAATTAGAATGCACAATAACCATATTATTGCAATATCTACTCCACTGCAGTCATATCAGTGACTCAATATGCACATCCATGGAGGGGCACAAAGTCTGTAACCATAACTGTACATACATTTACAAAAAGAAATGTTACTTTATTGAATCTATGAACTCAACAAACGTGGATGTTTGTTAACAGCGTTGGTGTCATTGCTCCAAAAAAGTAATTTATTACACATTACACATGAGTAAAGGTCGGCCTTAGCCCATCTTAAACGTGTTAATGTGTGGAACCAGGGATTTTTTCTGGGAGGATTCTTTACCATCATGAGATACATGATATGGACAAAAGTATTAGGCCACATAATTTTTTTCACTTTCCAGTTCCATTGACGTGGGTGTATAAAATCAAGCACCCAGCCATGCAGTCTGCCTTTACAAACATTTCTCACAGTATGTTTTGTCGTAAAGAGCTCACTGAATTCGTGCATGTTACTGTAATAGGATGCCACAGTGAGGTCCATAAAAGCATGGCTGGATGATTTTGGTGTGGAAAAACTTGCAGAGCCCCGACTTCAAACCCATCAACCACCTTTGGGATGAACTACAATGGAAATGGCAAGCCTGGGTTCCTCATACAACATCCAGTGCCTGACCTCACAAAAGCTTTTCTGGATGAACGGACAAAAATTCCCACAGGCACGCTTTAAAATCTTGTAGAAATTCTTCCCAAAAGAGTGGAAGCTGTTACTGCTGCAGTAGGGGCCCCGGCCTTTGGAAAAGTTAGTGCAGATGTGGCCCAATGTTTGTGCCCATATAGTGCGTGGCTCACTTGGATGGATTCACCATCATATCTTCACAAATATGCACAGACAAAGATAATAAAAACTGGATGGCATCCTTCTGCAGATGTATGCATTATACAGGACTGATAACAGCCATTAAAGAAATATTAGCTTAGCCATTAGGTGATGTCTTCCTCCTAACAGCAGGTACCTATCACCATGTGCCGTGCTGGTCGTTCCACCCTGCTAAATGGAAGTAATATGCGGTGTGTTGAGGGCTAAAAAAAGCCACAAAAGTCAGCATCAGGGAAAGAGGGTAAATGATAATCTAGCTCATGCAGAGAACATTTGCATTCCTACGGGAGTCTTTTCCCTCCAAGCTGCAGGAAACAACAGAAAACCTTCTCCACAGACATGAAATGAAACCGAACTGATAAACTTGACCTCACCTCACCTTTACCTGCCCAACCTGTTTGTACTATTGGCCATCACAAGCACACAGACACACGAATTTCATCCCGCCACACACACACACATTTACACACAGCTTCTGGAGTGTCTCACACCGTCTGCCCCTCGTGGTGAAAGATTTGTTCAACAGCAGCTGTCTGAGGAAGTCAGCTGAGACTCTGCTTTAAAAGTGTTCCAGGTCATTTGATGGCGATGCCTCCCCGAGGCGCACTGTAATGGCTCCTTTACCTTTTTATGGCTGGAGAGCTCCTCCTGTCCGCAGCCGGTGCAACACCAGCCTCATATGAGCCCCGGGAGAACAGGAGGATGGAGGGGATTCATGCAGCAGTGGTTTGTGACTGTGCAGACTGAGAGAGATGGTTTGTTCCAATCAATGAGGGGAGTAAAATGAGTTATGGGTTAATGTGTTTATAGAGCGGCTTGCAGAACAACTTTTCTTAGGTTTTGCTCAACTTTTATTGCTCAGGAGACGAGAGAAATAACTTTTGAATGAGCCAACAGTAAACCTGTAGAGGGCTTTTTTTTTTGCTTTTTATTTACCCTGTTTGGGACTCTCTGCCAACAGAATACTTGAAAATATCCCAAAATAAAGATTCATCTGGATTTGGGGTCTCCTCAAACAAAACACCTGCCATAGAGAGCAAATTAGTTTACAGATAATATGCAGATGGAGTCTAAGTGCTGAAGAGAAGTATGATCATAGGCAACCAGTTAAATAACTTCCAGTTGAAGTTTTACCAAAGCACAAAGTTTGATTGGTCCAAAGCACAGCGTGGTCTCCTTTCCTAATGAGAGTACAGCTTTTGGTTTCAAAAATTTCAAATCTGCCAGATGGACCAAATGGCCAAGGAGCCAGACATTTTTTAAATGCTCTTGTTCAGTAGTTCTCCAAGCTCCCTGAAGGATTTTCCAGTGTTTGTTTTTTTTTACCATTGGCTGCTTTTTTATTCATTTCGTCCAGTCCAGTTCTTGTACCTGACCATTTTCTGAGGAATTTTCTTTTGTTGTGTGCTGATGTTTGTTGAATTCTTGAATAGCTTCACGAACTTTGTTACTGTTAAAAATATTATAAATAATATTTTTGCAACAATAACATGATTTCCAAGGAGCTGTTAGTCAAAAACATTACATATCTCGGCATAGTGTGCAGCGTGTCCTTTAAAAAAACTGGACAGGTGGAGAACAGAAGAAGTGGCAAGCCTAAAAACTATTTATGGCAGACAAACAGAATCTGAAAGTCATTTCCATAAAAAATGGGAAAAAATCCAGAAAAAACCTGACACAGGACCTGAGAAGATGTATCTGGTCCTTCAGTTGATCCATCTACTGTTCCCCGAAGCCTCATCAAATGGAAGAGTGGCTTCCTTTAGAATAGATCAAGAAGCCATTCTTAAGGAAGGGAAAGAGAGAGAAAAGGCTGAGATATGAACATCTGACAGAGGTCCAAGATCATCTTGACAGAGAATAGAGCAGCCAATATCCAAAGAAAAGCTTTGACTGGCCTTCTAGGAGACTGGAGAACTCCTGAAGACTAAATTTCAGAAAGCTTCCCCAAAGAGTTCAGGCTGTGCTGAGGAATTAAGGTGGTCAGTCCAAATATTGACTTTCAAGCTTGTTAGAATTGTACAAATGCTGTGTTTGGCATTATATGCTGTATTTTGATGTATCTTTGCAGGTTTCATTAAATAGCTGCACCTATTTTCCATTTTTCCTAGCAAAATATGAAGAAATGAGGGCTGGTTTAAGACTATAACACAGTACTGTATTTGCCATGTGCAGCATGTTAATCACAAATACGTCAATAGTACCAAAATAGTTGGCTACCAAAAAGTCATCTTTTCTTTTCTCTCCTTAACTCAGCTAGTCCTCGGCTAAACTAAATCACTCCTCTTCTCTTTTCACTCTTAGCCGCCCTCAAAGTAAATCATTCACTCGTTCTCCTTGGTTTTTATTTTCCTTCTCAGGACTTCTGACTCACAGGATTGGACTCACATAAATAGTGCCTGAAACTCCTGACACCTTAGCACTTCACTTCGTTGGTTGCATAGAATGTTAAGTGACCTAGATATTCAATAGCAGCATCTATCCAGTTTTTCTGACTTGAGATTTTTCCTCCCACGTTTCCCAGTGTTTTCCAGCCCTTTCAGTGGACATGAGTGGAATGAATTGCAAAGGTCATGTGTTGGATTTGAAGCTGACAGCATCATTGCACAGTAGAGTCATATCTATGATAAAAGTCACTGAGAATCCACCTGCCTGGCATCATCTGTGGAGAAATCTCTCTAGATTGAGGCAGTGTTGTCCTACAGGATAGTGCAGAGGCATGTCTTTTACCAAAATGTCATCGGTTTTAATCCCTGAAGGAGGAGAAAAGATAAAGATGAAGAGTAAAAGTAATTTGTCAAAGCTGAGAAAAGCTGGATACAGAGTTTAAGAGGTTTAGAAAACAGTTCTGCATGGTCCAGACAGGTCAGATAATCACAAAGGTTCTTGTTGTTGGTATAGGTATATACCAACAATGTATACGTATATAAGATTAACACATATTTTGCATTGATCCATCCTCAATTATACAAGTAAGAAAATCCCAGAAAGTTGATTCTGTTTATCAAATTATGCAAATTATGTTAATGATTTTGCATCACTGCAGCTTTTTAATTTATAAGATGAATTATCTGGTTTCTTTCTTCCTTTGACATGGGAGACATTTTCTGTTTCCAGACGGTAAACTATGAAAAACATGAGTTGAGTCCATAAAAGAAGTAGAATTTATTTAGGTAAAAATGAAAAGCAGCAACTAAAGCAGTGAAAATGCCAAGTACCACTGATTACCAGTGAAAGTGCAGCAATAAAAGTAGTCCACTAAAACTGATTAGAACCTAAAAATGGAAATTAATAAAACAAGCGGGAATTAAATACCAGGAACTCCGGGTGGGAAATTAGTGTCAGAATTCTTCCTTCCTTCACCCCCCAGCAGATGTTTGTCTTTCCCTGTGCCTGGTTCTGTCTGAAGTTTGTTCCTGTCAAAAGGGAGTTTTTCCTTCCCACTGTCACCAAGTGCTTGCTCAGAGGGGTTCTTTGATTGTTGGGGTTTTCTCTGTATTATTGTAGAGTCTTTACCTTACAATATAAAGCACCAGGTGATAACTGTGTGATTTGGTGCTATGTAAATAAAAGTGAATTGAACCTAAATTGAATAAGGTGTCACTGTACTGATGCATCAGGTTATGGCGTTAGTCTGTCACTCCTGAGTCATCATTTACCAAGGAGCAGGGTTACCGCTGTGACCTGTTTTAACCCAAAACCCCTGTTCTTAAACACAAACATATAGTTTGTAGTGCCTACATCTAACAATCAAGATGAAATGAAAATAAAAAGTGAGCCAAACCTCCACCCCCGCCGACTTCTCTCTGTGACGACTAAGACTCTTATCTCTAAGTGTTTAGTGTGGATGCTCCTGGCAACTGATTAATATTTGATTAAGCGGGAGGAAGAAATCAGAATAGTTGACTCATCTAAAAGTAAGAAAACACTTAGAAAATAGTCTGAGCATAGTGAAATGGACAATTTGTCCCCACAAATATCATGTTTACTTAATGCGGCTAACATTAGCTGTGCTAGCAGAAGCAGCCTTCTTTGTATGTACGTAAGCTTGGAGTTTCCTGGCACAACCATCATACAGCCATTCTTTGTTTAGCGCTACAGAATAGTCCTGGTTAGCAAGGCTTGCATTCCACCTTGCTGTTTTACAACTTTCAGTCACAGCTAGCTTCAACTAATGGTGGGTGACTGTGTGGCATCTTAGAACCAACAGTTAACTGGTGTTGTATGTTAATAAAGTATTAATACCTCATTTACCAGGGCAGCATTTAGTCGACTTGTCATGCACATCCCTATGCTTTTTATTTATTATGCTTTACATTCATAAAAACAGTTACGATATCTTTCACAAACACAAAAACACCGCTAACTCAGCTAACTGGGTTAGCTGACTCAGATGGGTCTTTGCACCGATTTGCCCATAAATCCATCTTACTTCTTAACCACTTATCTAACTGAAGGTAGCTGGGGGGGTGAATCTATGCCAGCCGTGACATCTATCGCAGGTCTAACATACAGAGTCTGCTGCCAGCTATCACAAATGACCGATTTAGAATTATCCTGACAGCATGTTTCTGCATGTTCTCCATACATCTGCATGATTTCTCTCCAGGACTCCGGCTTCAACAGTCTAAACTCCAAACACCAGAACCTTCTCGCTGTGAGGGGACTGTGCTGAGCTGAACTCTGCCACCTCGCTAACCTATAATTTCACATTTCAGCGTTATGTAGCTCAACATGTGGATGCAAGCGAACTCATTTTTGCAGAAATCTTTTCCGGACTTTTAAACCATCTGCTTTTCATGCTTTGCTTCCTCATACTTTCTTTGTGTTCCAGAACAGCTATACACATTTCATTTCTCTTCTTTATTTTCCCCTGATCTCACCAGTTTTCTCTTCTCCCTCTACCGCAGATCTCGCTGGATGCTCAGAGGATTCGGCTGTTGCAGCTGCCGGAGGGGAAGGCCTCCACCAGCTCCTCGTCCTCTGGGACCAGGCAGACTGTCTACGAGGTTTGCGTTTGCCCCAACGGGAGGCTCTTCCTGTCCCAGGCTGGCACCGGATCCACCTGCCAGATCAGCAACAACGTCTGCCTCTAGGACTCATACATACAAAAATAAACAAATGCATCCTGAAAGCGAGACGGGCTAAACAGACAGATGTACACATATCGCCTGCCTTTAGGATTCACAGCTAACACGTACAGAAATACAAAGACTGCCAGAGCTGATGGACAAACAATCATAGATACTGTACTCACACAGACACACTGATGTAAACACTTTACAATCACAGACTGATGTTTAGGCCCGGCTGATATGTTTTAAGCTCCTGACATGTTCCAGTTTAAAGCAACCTTTTTCTTTCCTGAGTTGAAGTCCATCATCATCATGAGAACCTAAAAGTCTCCACTAAGCTCTCACACATAGAGGTCACACTCTGACACGAATTACATGAACAAAAGTCTCGAACTGCAACTTTTTAATACAGCTGAGGTCTCCGTCATATTGGGAATAAACGACACTGACTCTATTTAACAAAAGGCCAGTATTTGTAATATATCCATGTGATCCTAACAGTCATACGCAGAGATCTGTAATCACACCACACATATTTTAACACGTGAACATGGTACACACACACACGTTGTTTGCTTGTAGAAGCCGCCTGGTAGAAACTAAAAGGAGGATCTCCAGAGAGTTACTGAAAGAGACACTGACGTGTTCCCTTTCTCTGTCAAGAGCATTTCAGTACAAGAATCACTAGGGTGATCACCCTCCGTTTTTCCTCTTCCTCTCTGCCTCCATCTTCTCTTTCCTTCCTTGCAGTAGCTTGCTTCAGCTGAGGTTTTAAACTGTACACCAGTGGTTCTCAAACTAGAGGGTGGGCGCTAATTTAGAGAAATTCTTTGTGTGGGGAAAGACAAACTTGGATCCTCTTTTTATTTTTGATGGGGTCTTAGCATTTTTCAGCCTCTGAAAGAAAGTTTGAGAACCACTGATGGCGACTGTTCCTAGAGTTCGATCGGGACATAAAACAAACGCAAAGACTTTCAAAACTGTTCAAGTTAAATTTACGCAAACAGCAATTACAGCGTGCCTCTGTGACGGTTCTTTTATGAGTTTGTTTGATTTTGTGCGGATATGTTGATGCTAACTCGGGACAGTAAGACCGTGTGCAAGTTGCTATGCTCATCAGACTGTGATGCCATGTTCACATCATATTGCATTTACTCAGCTGGGCTTCTGTTCGCTTTTTTCCAAAAAATATTTGGCTTCAAAGAAACAAACGAGCACTGCATGTTCTGCCAACAGTGCTCGGTTTGTAAATTCACTTCTAAAGGCAAAGTTAGTTTTCTTCTATAACAAATCTATTCATATTCTTTGGATTTGCAGACTTTTTATTAAATATCTGAAGTTTTTTCTTCAATGGTTTCACGTCCCATTTATTATCTCAGAATTTTCTCCGAAAAAAAAAAAAAGTCCTGACCCCGAGGTTATTTTCTCTTCAGTGTAGATAACTTTACGTTGACCTGCAGTCCAGCAGCCATCAACTGCCAGTGTAGTTACGAAACACTTTCGTGTTCAGTTCAATTCTCAGACACAAGAATGCAGACATTAATCCCAGCGCGTAACATTAAGCATTCAAAGCCAGGTCTACACTACATCTACTAATGACTAGTCTCCGTAAAAATCAGAGTCAGTCCAGGCGAGCCAAAAAGAGAAATTAGGAGCATTTCAGTTGAAGGTGCAACAGAGGGTGCTCAACAGACGGTCCTCAAGGAGGGAATGGAGCTAAAAGTAAAACAATTGTGCGTCTGGACATGAAAAAATATCTCAAAGAGCGATGTTTCAAGTGGAAAATTATGTTAAGTGTGGTGGCCTCATGCTTGTCCAAGGTGATGCTGGCCGGTAAAGCACTGGCGCGCTGATCACATGGTTAAGTATTTCTCACAGAAATGATCCCCTTTACATTCGAAGCATGATAAAACCACAACAGGAACGTTCATGTTATTCAGATGGGTGTGGCAGTTGGAGTTGGCTAACGGGAGGCTATCAAAATTATGTTCAATTCCATTTTATTTATAAAGCACCAAATCACAAAATCAGTCACCTAAAAGCACTTTGTATTATAAGGTAAAGCAAATTTAAAACTGCCAGAAGAAAAATGATCAAAATTGCAACTTTTTTTTCTCTAAAGTTGAAATTCTGATCTTTTCATTCCTGTTCTATGCCACTAGGTCCCATTTCACTCCGGACAGTCAGTTGAGCGCACCCCATTAACGAGGACGTCCAGAGAGTTGCGTTCAAAGTTCTCTGATTCAAATCTCCAGTCTAGAATCGCTTTGTCGGCCTAATCTTCTCATCTTAACTCTTGTATTCCTTGCAATATGACGTGAACGAGGCAGCAGAGCCTGAAGCATTGATCTGTTTGAATTCTTTAAACATTTAAAGCAAGCTGTGTTAACTTTGAATTCTGTGGATATTTTATTTAATCTCATGTATTGATTGTATGCTAACTGTTGTTGTTGCCTGCATAAATTCTGATCCCTGAAAAGAGAGCATCAGCTTCCCTCCTATCGTCCTAACGCTGAAGAAAATGATGAAAAACAGCAACACCTTTGATATTTCCAAACCTCGTGTAGAAAAACACAAACATCCAACGTGAGCCGCTCAAACCTCGGCGGTGGTCACCCTACTTGTTTCTTGCACTGGGACATTTTTTTTTTAAAAAGGACAACAAAAAAAAAAGATTTTAAAAAACACACACAAAAAAAAAAAACTGAAGCGAGCCACTCTGTTGAAAGAGGGGAACTGTGCCTGTGCCTTATGTCGATGCACTTGTGGCAAGAAAAAGCACATCACCCAGACTTTCTTTGGCATCAGTGAGTATTATAATCTCTGATTTCGGTTGTGTTTCATCACAAATCTTTCCCTGTGTGCGAATGCAAAGACCTTCGTTCCGTATCTGACTGTAGCGCCCCCTGCTGTCAACACCTGACTCTGCAAAAGGAAGTGCCGGCTTTGTTTTTTTTCCCGTGTATCGCTTTAGCTTCGTGTTGCTTTTGCTTTAAACGATCAAAATCCGAGGTTAAAAATGGCGCGCGTCATCCTCTGGAGTTTAATTTGCTGACGACGGTGCCGGTGTCTTTGATTTCCACCGCTCATCTTGAACCACTGGCTCAAAAATATCCAGTCACATACTGCCATTTTGTCACATTCGCTGGCATCCAAGAGAAATACACAAGGGGGTGTTTGGTTTCGCAGCTACCCTTGGAAAAACACAGAATCTGTTCTAATGGTTGTCAAACACCGTCTTTTCTGATATATACTGAGGGGTCAAAACTCATCATTAAGAGTACAGGGGAGATCATCAAATGTCATCAATCCACAGATGCTCATGTGGACTCGACCTTGGAGGTGATGATGAACCAGAATTTAAACTGATGTTTTTTAATTTTTATGCTTGGCGTCAAAATTAAGACCATAGACGGTATGAAAGGTGAATTTAGCCTTTGTGATTGGCCAGCGGTTAGTGAAGTCTGTAAACCTTTAATTTGAGTGTTTTCACTATCCCCATCTTCTTGTTCTTAAACTAGAAGTATCACCCTCTGGTGGCCATTAAAAGCAATGCCGGTTTCAGGCATTTGTTGGGTGACTTTACTTTTCAGATCCAGTTGGTTTCATCTTTCTGCAGGTCTGTGGGTTAGACCAGGCTCACACCTTGTATCACTCGATCTTTGTGTCTTGACGTTGTCAGTTCAATGTAGTGTTTTGAGATCAGAAAGAAAGGCTTATTTAAAGTGTGAACTCTGTGGTAATTGCCCAAACCATCCTATGATACTGCTATGCACAGATATTGTCGAAAGCTATTTAGGATATCTTCAATTTAACATAAAAAATATTGGCAATAAAAAAAACAGTGTTTGCCACTAAGTCTTGCAGAATTGTGCAGTATCAATATTCATGTCTGGCTGCAGAATTAAATCTGCTGCAGCAAGTATGGAAAGTTACCTAATTACCATATCTGCAAGGCTGTAGTAATACATCAGCAAAAGCATTCACTGACGACGCGTTTAGTTCCCCTTCGGTTTCTGTTTAAGTTTGGGTCGGGCAGCCAGCCAGCGGTATGAAAACATCGCTCACCTGTGATGTGTAAATGTGGCAGAAATCGAGGCATTTTACATCTTAAAGCACATCTTGACTGTTTAAGATGCAATAACTGGAAGTGCAAAGTTGTGAAGATCTTTCATCGACGCACCGAAAAGGAACTCGACGTTTCCTATTAAACGCAGTCACAGTAGTGCGCAGCATTTATTTTATTTATGTCTCAGTTGTCGTGTGTGTCACATCCTTTTCCAGAGTCGGGTGTGCCACCTTTCCCACTGTCTCCAGCTTCTCTGTCGCTGTATATTAAAGGACTTTCACAAATATTTCACCACTAAAATTGAACCTAACTGATGTATTTGTTTTTTGACTACATGTACACAGGAGGAATTCTTCTTTTTTATACGGTTGTATATGTAAATAATGTAACCTTGTCGGTGCAGCATTAGATGATTCACGCTGACAGAAGAGAAACACTGCTCTTTTACAAAAAGGAAAAACTCTTTTTATATTGTACATCAGTATGTGTTTTTATACTAAAAGGAAAGAAAAAAAATAACAGTGTTAAAGGATGTCCACCAAGTTAGCATGTACAGAAATGTATACGATGTTCGCCTATGGAGAACAAGCTGGTTTTGTTTTTCTGCCTTCTCCTTCCTACACCCGTCTCTCCTGCTGAGCTCAGACGTTCCACTCAAACACAGACCTGCCTTTCATTTTGTTTTGTTGCCGTTGTTGTTGTTGTTGTCGTTCTTTTGGGCCCGAGGTCTTTGCATTCTCTCAAAGCGTGCCGTGTGTAAATCTGTGCAACTACGAGTGAGCTTTTGTTTTGTTTTGGTTCTTCTGCTCCACAGAACGTGCTCAACGACGCTCAGAGAAGTACAAAGAAACAGAAAGCAGAGACGGAGATGTCGCACAGGGCTGAGGAGAAGTGTTTTGATCGGGCATGCCCAAAAAGAAAAAGAAAGGAAACGCAGCTGGTGTTATTAACCCACAGTAAAAGGACTTAAGAAAGTAAATAATTGCTCATTAGCCATCGCTCATCTCCTCCAGCGGGCTGCGTTGCTGATCGATCTCTGTGATTGACCAGGCGGTGTTGCTCTGGAAGCAGTTCTTCCAGCCCTGTGTTTATGCTGAGTGCTCTGTACTTCTTTCTCTGGCTACCCACTGGGGTTAACATCCATCCTGAGTATTTATATTTTTCTTCATTTTGAATCTGAAACTGCCGTTCATGGAGTAGTTTTCAAAGATGCCAAAATAAAAAGGCGTTGTTTAAATCGATTGCAGTAGTCACTGGATCCTCCCTGACACGCAAACGACTCCACAAACTGAATTAGAAACCCTTCTTCAACAAAGACATGAAGTCCTGGCTTATTTCCTTCAGTAGCTGCACATGTTTGTATTTCAGTATAACTTATAATAATAGTCTTGATAAGAGACTTTTGTCGGTGTACTGGTAGCTAACTGTGCATTGATGTGATGGGACATATTCCCAGTCTTTACACTGGAATCGTGGAATTACAAATACAGTTAATGGCATGCCTTTTTCTGCCGGCTCCAATCACACAGGTCTAGAGCCTGGCTGGAGACTGCCTGCCAACCACTGGTTGCTAGGGGAAAGTGTGTATTTTTCAACAAGTAAGCAAGTGGTTGCTGGAGGTTGCTGGCACCTGTGACCAGCCAGTGACTCCCCACAAGTAGTTGGCGTGTGCTTGCAGACCAGTTGGCGTCTTTCATGCAAGCTACTGGCAACCGCAGCAATCTGCTAGCAACCAAAGCAATCACAAGCACGATTCTGGTCTATCACCCTCTTTCAATCTATTTCTCCCAGCGACAACCACTAACCTCCAACAACTACTCATCAACTGGTTGGTAAATACTAAGTTTTCTTGTCTGAGTGTGACTGAGGCCTCATTTTTCATTTTATGACAATGCATGGCTTCAGAAATGTTAAAACGTGCAACAAAACGTGTAATTAAACTTTTGTTCAACAATCGGCTTTAATCTGAGTTAACCGACAGAAAAATTGAGTCCCCACAGGACTCGTGCTGATGGTTAGTTCAACTCTCTTTAAAAAAAACTAAGAAAAAACACATTTAAGTTTATCTTAAATGCACGTGTCTCCCAAAAAAACACAATGCCATGCAGCAGTAAGTTAATAATAGAAAAGTGTAAATACAGGAGGGGTTTTTTTAAGGTTTCTATACACTTGGCTTCAGGCAGTTTGAGAAAAATCAGACTTTCGTGTGAATCTGACAGTTATTGAGTAAAAAACATTTCAAAGGGAAACAGGAAGTCCTCTGCTCCCTCAGGCTGAGGATCGCTGGACTCGATTACTTTTCATCTGCAGTGCAAACATTTGTAAAAGGGCGAATGGAGCACAGCGAAGGTTACGCACACAAGATAACGCACTTTTATTTATATGTTACAAGGCCGACGATGAGTTTATGCCCTGGCTCTAAATCTGCAATAACATATGCACACCAATCAGGCATAACATAATGATCACTGATAGGTGAAGTGAAGAACTCCGATTATCTCTACATCATGGCACCTGTTAGTGGGTGGGATACATTAGGGAGCAGGTGAGCATTTTGTCCACAAAGTTGATGTGTTAGAAGCAGGAAAATGGGAAAGCATGAGGATGTGAGCAATTTGACCGGACTGTGATGGATAGACAACAGAGCATCGAAAAACTGCAGCTCCTGTGGGGTGGGAAGAGTGGTCCAAGGAAGGAACAGTGGTGAGCCAGCGACTGGGTCATGAGTGTCTTAGGATACACTGAGAAGACTCAGAGCATCACAGTTTGTTGTGTATGCATAGCTGCTGACCACCACTGAAAGCACCAACAGCGGTCATGTGAGCATCAGAACTGGATCACCAGCAATGGAAGACGATGTCTTGGTCTGATAAATCACATTTTCTTTTACATCATGCGGATGGTCGGGTGCGCGTGTGCGTCGCTTACCTGAAGAACACCTGCCACCAGGAGGCACCATGGGAAGGAGGCGAGCCGGTGGAGGCAGTGTTAGGGAATGTTTGTGCTCTGAAACCTTGAGTCCTGCCATCCGTATGGATCTTACCTTGGCACGTATCACCAACCTAAGCATTGTTGCACACCATGTACACCCTTTCATGGTAACGGTATTTCCTGACAGCTGTGGCCTCTTTCAGCAGTTTAATGTGCCCTGCCTCAAAGCAAAAATGGTTGAGGAATGGTTTGAGAAGAACAAATTCTCCAGATCTCAATCCTATCGTGCATCTGTGGGATGTGCTGGACAAACGAGTCAGATCCATGGAGTCCCCACCTCGTAACTTACAGGACTTCAGGGTTTGAGTGGACTCCATGCCTCGATTGGTCAGGGCTGTTTTGGCAGCAAAACAGGGATCAACACAATATTAGGCAAGTGGTCATAATGTTATGCATACTGTAACAGTCATAACAGTGTGGTGTCTCTTTAAGACAACTTAAGAGTGTGTGATGTCACAAGTATGCGCCACTGCCCTCTGTGGAGTATGAGAGACGTGCGCTTGCACGAGAACAAATGGACTGAGATGGACCTTATATCTTTTACCTCACCAACTAATAGTAACGTTATGGGTTGTAGGAATACTGTGCTTCATGCATGAGGAAGCAGCAGCCATTCAACAGGGCCTTGTGAGGTTGATGAAGAGAGTGTGCATTAAAGGACAAGCACTGTGGAATTCCCAGTATCAGTGTGTTCGTGAGTTTTTTTGATTGTCCTGCTAAGTGTTTTTACCGCCTCCTCCCAGCCACTGAGTACAACCCACGTTACAATACTTTCTAAAGCTAGTCTGTGTTTTTTGCCTCAGAATATTTAAGTCGGACTCAAAATGTGGAGAAAATGTGCAAATGTCTGACCATGTAAAGAAAAATTCCACTTCACTTGCACACCATTCTGAATAATGTAAAAATGCATTATATGTGCGACAGCTTTTAAATGGCACTTTCATCTTGGAGATAACAATCCCTGTTAGACAAGGCAAGATCAAAATGTGAGCAGTTATGCATCCTTTAAAGTTTATGCCGCTCCCATACCTACATCGTGTTTGTCGTATCACACGGGATCCATACTGAACGTGGGACTTTCAACAGTTATGCTGGATTTAATCTTCACAGAAGACAGCGGCCCACTGGAGTCATTATCTGGTGTCGTTTCCTGTTTCATCTAGTTTTCACATTTGCTGACGTCCTCCTCTTCATCATCATTGCGGCACTATCGTTCTGATGGCATGAGTAATCATATGTGTGAAATTGGTTCGCCGACGTTTGATGGCTTTCTTTGTCTCTGAGTGTAAAACCGGTAGACGTGCAAATAAAAATCAGTGAAGTAAAAGAGGCAGGCACTCTTCGGTTTGAACAAAAAGCACTCCCTGGGGCTTTTTGCCAGGCATTAATGAGGCTTTTTATTCCAGACAAAGTAGTCCCAACTGTCTGTTTGTATTTTTTTTAAGAGCAAGAATCTGCAGAGGGTTATTCGAGTCCAAGTCTTTCTGCCTTGGAGAGTAAAGTGGAGAACTTATTTTCAGTCTTCTAAGTCAAAGCCACTATCGTCACCAAGATGCCAAGAGCAGCGGCAACTGCTCTTCCGGAAACTTTCCTGTCACTAAAAGTCAATCTTTGATCCCCTAAAAACAGACAAATGAGGACTTTTCAGCTGTTGTGAGAAAGCAGCGGCCACATTCACTCAGCATAAACTTAAATTTCCTCCAGCATCTTTTTAATTTGATCTTCTTCACCCGACCTGCACTCTGAGCTGTGCCAGAGTGCGGCTGGGGTCACGCCTCCCATCTTGTTTTGCTGTGTTATCAGCTGAGAGAACCGGTGCCACCCCAGATTAAGGAGCGCTCCTCGCCTTCTCTGTCTTACGCTGCCGAGGCCGGGGCTGCAGAGTGTTTGATCTGTGCTTCTGAACAGCTGGAGGCCTGGAAAATGGGCTTCGGCTGGTCGGCTCATTAGACAATTTTCACCGAGCAACGGCAAAGCTCGAGCAACAGATCCGCCGCAAGAAAATTTTCATCTTAGTGCGTCATTAAAGCTTTTTGTCCTGCATTAGATTTGCAAAAATTTTCAAACATCTTTATCTGATAGCCAGTGGGACGGGTGATTATGTCATTCAGCTGATCTCTTTGTCTTTTCAACAAAGCTGATGGCGCTGAGGACGTTTCAAGGTCAAGTGTTTTGGGGGTTTTTTCATCCAGAAAGGTTTTTTGACATAATGAGCCATTTTAGTCGTAAAAAGGCCTTTTAGTAGAAGAGCTGTTTCTTCATACAAAGAGCGTCTTGGTGATCATTATTCTCTCAGATAATAGGAACAAGAAGCCCATAAAGCTGGGAGTGAGGTAGTGGCTACTTCTCATGCTTTGCTTGAAAACAGTGCAAGTGTTTTTATTTTTCCAAAGACTGTCAGCTGCACGGACAGGAATGAAGTCTGTGAAATGCAAAACGGCTTCATGCAAACTATGACTACAGAAAATATATTTATTAGGAGGAACGGGTGGGTCAGGGGACAGTTTAAACACTGAGCTCATCTCTGGAGCTCATCAGCCTTTCGGCATACATCTCACCTGCTCGAAGCTGTGAGCCACTGAGACGCAGTCACCCTGCTATCAGTTTGCAGTTGAATGGGGTCGAGCTGGCCGTTACATGCAGTGATATACTGTAATAAATTGTCCTCCCCTGTGTCAAGATAACCCTTGTTCCTCATTTAGTTTTGTCTTCCTGCTTTATTTTGGTAACTTGTGTTGTGTTTCCTTCCCCTGCTTTGTTATGTCTATAGTGTTCAGCCGTGCGCCCCACCTGTTGTCTCTCACCTCATTCTCCTGTGAGTGTATATATCGCCTCTGTCTCCCTCTGTTCAACCTGTTGTAACCTCATCCCTCATCCCTCGAGGCTGCGCGTCCTCACTGAAAATTCTTAGTATTTGGAATTCATGTTCTTTCCCAGTTATTGTTTTGGATGTTTGGATTTTTGCGGGTCAGCATTACATAATATTACGTGACATGACATACCCGTGGCTTCGACTCCCCTCTCCTCGTGTCTCTTCCTCTGCTCACGTCTCTGGTGGGAGGGACTATGACACAAGGAAAGGATGTGAGGAAAGGAACTGAGAGTAAACAAACTGAGAAACAAGGAAGGCCCCTCTCTCAGGTGCAGCCACCTGAGAGAGGGGCGTGGCCTCTGGTATGAAAAGGTCTGCTTCCCCACACCTGAGAAGTGTATGTTTTTGGGTGTTGCTGTTTTAAATACTGCATTAAATTCCAGCTGCACCTCTCATTGGGACGCTGTGGGAGTATTCAGGCTGCGCTCCTTGTTGAGGTGATTGGACATCAGTGTTGTTATCACTGCAGATCTCCATATGCACTTACATAAACCAGCACATAACCCATCAATACCTCCCGACCCATGCAAAATTGCATGTGTTGTAATTAGAAACACAAAAAAGGTCCGCATGTGTTTTGATACCACAGTGGTCTGTCAGTTGGGTTTGTGCTGATCCAGGCCTTTGTGCAATGCTGGAATTCTCTCCCTCTGTGGGCTCTGAGGTGCCAACATTTAATTTCTCCAGGCTTTGGACTGAGCATTTGCTGGCTGCGATTGAAAACCGCTCCATTTTTCTCTCCCACAATTCTCACATGAATCACATGAATAACCTAACGTACAGTGGTATCACAGTGGTTGTATTCACACGAGGGAACAATGGTCACATTCATGCATGACTAAGTAACAACTAAATGATGCGGAGAGGGTGAACGTCTGTTAAAGGGCATTGTTGTGGCTAATGTTTCATTCAGTCCCTTTATGAGCTGTGAAGGGCATCATTGTCCTGAATTTCTGATGCTAGTATGTGCATGCACAAAAAGGTCAAAGTATACAGTTTGGTCTTCTGAACTCAGAAAGATCATTTCTGTTGCTGATTCTCATTTTTTCTCTCTTTTTCTTTTAATTAGCCTCTTTTAGCATTTTGTTTTGGTTGCAATGAAAAGTTGTGACAGCTAAATCAAATTGGATTTGCTAATGCTAGACCTGCTGGGGGTAACTGATTCTCTAAACTTTGTTTGAAGTGATGGGAAACCTTTAATAAATTGTTGCTCTTAACAGCAGGAGGTGTGTGTGGCTCAAGCTGTGGATTAATTAGCTGCAGGTGTTCAGCGTAGGAAAGAAAAGCATTCCCTGCTTCATTACAGAGGAAAGAGCAGCAATTTTGTAATTACTGGTGGTTGCTTGGCAGCAAAACAGTTGGATTAAGCTTAAAAGTATTTTAATGGCCTTTTCGATCGCCTTAACCTGCCAGGCTATGGATACTTTATTTATCGTTAGGGTTGCTGTGCAGTCGATTTAGTGTTTGGCTGCATAAACAATGCAAATGTTGGGACTAAAGCCTGATTAATAATCTTACATTGGTGACCATTTTCACAGGCTATGTAGAGTTCAGGGCCTAGCACATCCCACAATCTTCCAATAAGCAAAACAGCATCTCACTATTGTGCAAAATATGGCGCGAATACTGACTTGTTGAAGTTTTGTGCTTCTATTGCTGCTGTTTTGTGTACCCCATGCACTTAAATGCGTGTATGGGGTTTTCTTTGGCACCTGTGCTATGACGCACCAGGTTTGGGTCACAAGTCAGACAGGTCTCCAGCTCCCGACTCATCACATACAGATGCTTTTAAAAGACCCCTCAGTGCCACGTTTACACCCTGGGGAAGGGATACTTTTTCAGGACTTCTGCAGGACAGATGTCTTTTCGTGAACCTGGTGAAGTAGAATTGGGTGTTTAAAGTGAACAAAACACTGCAGAACACAAAACATGACTCATGACTGATAAACATCCAACTTACTCCACTATCACTCCTCCAACATCCACATGTGGACTTTGCATGTCTTCAAAAGATGGTTGTTAGCTCATGGCATCCAGTATTGTCTACAGCTGGTGCGTCAATGCACCAGTGCCAAAGGGCACTTGGTACATCTTTGCAATGCCATTGGTACCTGACATAACACCAGTATTTAACGCCCTGAGATAGGTCATACATGTTGCTTGATTGAAGAAAGAAAGAGAAAGAAACTAACCAAACCACAAGCAAATGTAACCAGGTTTATCCTCTGTCATTGGCATTTTAGACACTGTCCCCCATGTGGCAGCTATAACAGGTAGGTTGGTGCTTTAAACTCTTAGGCCTCAGTCACACAAGCCTAGAGACTGGTTAGTGACTGTCCAGTAACCACCCATCATGAGGGGGAAAACTCATTTGCTGGCAGTCACTGTGAAATGAGTAACTAAAGCCCCATTCACATAGGTCTACAGTCAGTGCGGTTAATCCAATGCAGTTCTATTTAAATAGTGCCAAATCACAACAACAGTTGCGTCAGGGTGCTTTATACTGTAAGGTAAAGACCCTAAAATAATACAAAGAAATCAGAGGAAACCCCAACAATCTAATGACCCCTATAAGCGCTTTGACGACAGTGGGAAGGAAAAACTGCTTTTAACAGGAAGAAACCTCCAACAGAACCAGGGGAGAGATGAAGACAGGATAAAGACGCACTGTGGAAGAGAGCTAGAGATTAATATCCAGCAGTCATGAGGGAGAAGTGTGTCTTATGAGATGCAGACTAGAAACCTTTAAAGTAAAAGTGGCACGTTTTCAACTGCAACCTCCAGCAACCACACACCAACCAGTTGGTGCCACAGCAACCAGAACCCTGTGTGCCTGAGGCCTGAAGTGTTTGAGCTGAACTAAACTTTTTTATACTCTTGTAAATGTTTCAGTTCTCTTAAGACTTCAGTGCACTGACTCAAAACCTGAACAGCCAGCAAGCAATCTGGCAGGATTTGTTCATTACAGGCAGGATTTCTGTAAAGCATCTAAGACAATGCTAAATTCTCAAAAAGAATAAGCCAAGCGATATGCACATGAAATGAAAAGAATTCAAAATTTATATGATGAACAACAGAACTGTGGTTGATCCATAAGAAAATCTTTACAGCCTGAGACACGATACCGTAAGGTAAGCTGTAATACAAATGAGTTAAAGGATAAAGCTGCCGGTGCTCTGTATTTGTGCTCAAACCCCAACGACGTTAGCCCGTCCAAGCAGCTGGACACCACCGTTTCAAAGTACAATAAAGGAGGAGGAAACAGTGCATTTGGTGGGGTCTGTTTTCACATTTGATGCTGTAGCATTTGAGGCAGCAGGATGATTTATGTGGGAGTGAGTGGAAATAGACTACACCTGTGTGGGCTCATGGAAATGAAGGAACATGTCCCCCAGTTTAAATAGGATTTTGGCCAACCATGGGGCTCAGCGGCACACAGGAATAAGATGTATCAGGTTCTGCACATATATACGCACACAGAGACTGCAGTACATCATGGTTAAGTCTATTTGTCACGGGGTTTCTTTCATAAGAAAGTTAAGCTTGGGCCAGGGCCCTGTATCACGAAGCCAGGCTCTCCTGGGGGTCACCTGCCGCGTGCAGCCTTACTCTGGTCATCCAGGCTCACGATCCATCAGCTGCTAACACCACGCTGGTAATCTGCTGGCTCTATTAACTCTGTTTTTCATTCCAGCCACGAGAATACTGAAGAGTGAAAGCACAATATGGTGAAAGGTAGATGTAAGTACTAAAAGCACTTGACTAAACATAGAAGCACAAGAAATTATTTCCAAGGATTTAAAGTTCGGCCATATAATAAGTGCACCAATGAACAGAAATGGATTTAAAATGTAAGACTTTGATCTATCAGCATATATATATATATATATATATATATAGATATATATATATATAGATATATATATATAGATATATATATATAGTTTATCAGGAAAATGCTGAAGTTGCTGTGTTTCCTCTCGGTTTTCTCTTTTCCTTAAACACTAAAATACTGATGCAGTGCAGTGTGCAGTATCAAACCATAAGTGTAACACATAAAGATGATATACTGTATATTTTATTTAAAATGCTTGCTAGCATAAAGCCAATCACCCTTTTGAATTTAACCATGACCATTTCTTTTCTTCTTCAGAAGAAGATTGGATCAAGACAGTAAACTTTTTAATTACAGGCTGATAATTCATTGAGCCCTGCTTCTCTGCTGGGCTGTAAAAGATGGAGCGGGGAGGAGAAGACGGCTATAAAGGGAGAGAAAACAAGTGGGTGAGGGTGAGAATGTGAGACCGCCGGGAGCCGTGAGACTGATGATATCCACCGAGGCTTCCTGCCATGCTGGGATGTAAACAAAGAGACAAAGGGGCCTTTTAATATCATCTGACATTAACATGAGTTTTGTATCAACACTGAATACTGATATGATTTAGAGGCCATACTTTTATATGAGGAATTAGAATGTACCCCCAGTAACAAAATTAAATCTGATTTCTTGTTGTGTCATAAAAAGTGGCCCATCGCATGAATCTCTTTGTCACTAAAACAAGTTTTTCCCTGGAAACTGACAATAAACACATCAAATTCATGTTTCCTGGACAAATGCTTCCGTGCATGCGATCGCTTGTTGAATTAAAGCTTCATAGAGGATTATAGGTCATTTTAGACTTTACAGCTTAATTAATTAAATTAAGCCATGAGAGAGACTGGCCTGCTGAGCAAATGGAAATTAGAAATCAAAGGTACTCATAATAACCCCTGCTCAAACACAAGTGGTAAGACAAAATGCAATGTTCTTCCCAAGAGTTAGAGGCGACAACGTTCTCATGTCTGTGCTGCAGGCAGCATTAGGGACATCAAATGAGACAAAAACATCTGCCTGGTCTAAAAGTCAGAAAACATTCAAATACTCAAGCACAACCTAACATTTGCTGTGTGTATGTAATTAAAACTCTTCTTTAACAATCAAAACTTATTTAACGTGCTGCTGAAATGTGATGCACTTTGACCAGCTGAGTGTGGCTAACATTAGCAGTGGTAACATTAGCAGTGCTAATAGCAGCAGTGCTAACAGCAGCTATTCTATATCAGTTTTGTTTCTCTGCGGTCAGAAGAGTTAAAATTGAACAATATTAGAAAATTACTTTAATAGAGAAAGAATCAAGACTCAAAATGTATCCTACAGTTTAGAGAGACACCTGTCTCACACTGTCCTTGATCCCTTTCGCTGACGCCCTCTCCGCTTTTTGAGTGATAAGACTGAAACGGAGGTATACTGTATGATTAAAAAGTACAACTTATCCATCACAAATGCCTGCTTTATTGTCCTTTTGGATACCACTGAGGTTCAAAATTCACAAAGTGCACACTGTATTTTATTCAGCAAGACTTCAAACTAGCGATTGAACCCCCCAAAAAAAGCCCATCAGAAAAGCGTTTACTGAGGTCACAGAGCAAGGGAGTTGAGCACTGTTCTCTCGTAGACGTCTATTAAATGAGTTGGGAAAATGTTCTGATAACAGCCGACAAAGACAAAGTTAAGCTTGTAGATCATATTCATCATCACCGCATTTAAACTTACCAACATTAGCTGTATCAGTTCGGAAAGTTGGTGGAGGAGTAAAACTTCCTATCATTTAATGTGCTTTTAAGAACACCCATTCCCTGAGCTATTAGCCTGTCAAGCAAGAAAACATCAGGAAAGTGAAACATTCATCAGTTTATACAAGGGTGAAACAAAACTTTCAAACTAGCTCAGCTTAAATGGATCTCTTCACTTTGAAGCACCTGATGTAGACTTCATTATGCCGTCGGCTCAGTTCAAAGAGAATATTTAGAAAAACAAATGCAAAGCTTCCTCTAAAACGTGAGATCCTGAGATATCGTTCAGTAGATATCTTTTAATGCTGCCAGTGAGGTTTAGAAAGTCCTGTTCACTTGCTGTGACGGCCTGTGGTGCCTCCGGTCACCTGTTGTTTGTCTTTTCAAAATTAAGTACAAAGTCAGAAATGCTCTTAATGTAGCTGAGCAGCAGAAGACATAAAACCAGTTTAATGAAGCAATTCTGGCCACAAAGCAAAGAGTTTTTTTTCTTCGTTTGTGAGATTTCACTTTAACAATCCTTTTTCTCATCTGGATGGCAGCTCTATTCTGTTACGAAGAAAAGCCGACAGACTTATTAACATGCTGCCTCCATCACACTAAAATAAAACATTCAATGCAGAAAAAAAGTTTCTTTTTTATGTTAAAGCTCTGTTCTTCCAGACTTCATCTTAACTTCTTTCTTCCTTCTTACAGTTAAGTCAAAACAGACTGACAGCTTTGGCATATCGTGCTGTAGAGGAATGTGATGAATAAATTCAGTTTATTCAGTGTGTTCGACACTACTGACTGGTTTGCAGGCATTAATGTGAACATTAATTTCATTGATTCTCTCAGAAGAGTTGTTTTTCTTCAAGCTGCTTTCACCGGGCAGCTCTCAAACGTAAGCTTGTAAAAGCTGAACTCAGTGCCAGTCCCCATGACCTGACACGCTTTTGTACATGCCCTGTTTTCAAACACTGCAAGCCACTTTGTAACCCACCTCATTTACCAGACGTTATGTTAAAAATCTGTTAAACTGGTGCACCTAATAAAGTGACAGTGCATCTGTCTGTACAGTACTGTGGAGAAGTCTCGAGCCAACCCCCATTTCCTTATGTTTTGCATCCAAGGAGCCAGACTTTCTTGTTTTTTAAAGTGGTCTTGAGCAGTTTGTTTGTGTAGGTTCTCGGTCATCCGGGTCATGGTAGTCTAAGGAGCTTGGAAAGAAAGCGACTGGACTTCTTTAAGTTTTATGAAGGCATTCATCTCTCATCCAAAAGGCTTCTTCACTTCACAACGCTTAAAGAAATCCAGTTGCTTTCTTTCCAGGGTCCTTAGTCTTGAGCGATAGTTCTCCTGGCTTTCTGAAGGTCTTTCAGAGTTTTTCTTTGGACATCGGCTGCTTAGAGGAGTTTGGAGTTTTATTTACAAGTGGGTGGGGGTGGGGGGCATTGACAGACAGATTGGTGATGCTGTGATGCAGATCCTGTACTGAACCGTTGTGATGAGAAAGCTGAGTGTAAACGTAAAGCTGCAGATTTGCCGGTAAACCCACATTCATACCTTCACCTATGGTAGTGATTACCCAAACCTGGGTAGAATGGACTGGTTCTTAGAATATACAGCACTTTTCTACTCTACATGAGCACTTGAAGCACTTTATACAACATACTTCATTCATCCATTCACACCCATTCACACAAGCTCATTTTTTCTTCAGTTAAGTGCTTTCTATCCGACATTAACGCACATCAACACATCAGAGAGCAACTTGGGGTTCAGTATCTTGCCAATGATACTTTGGCATGCAGACTGGAGCATCGACTAACATTTAAACCACCAACCTTCTGATTAGTAGATGACCTGCTCTACCTCGTGAGCTACATCCACAGATTATGGATACAAGCAGCGGAAATTAGGCTTTTCTAAAGGGTGGCTGGGCTCTGTGTTAGTGATGGTGTGAGGACTTCAGTCATTCAGGAAGTTGTCAGAGTAGAACCGCTGTTCTTGCACATCCAAAGGAGCCAGTTGAAGTGGTTCAGTCAGCTGTTTGGGATGCATCCTGAATGTCTCCTAGGCAAGGTGTTCAGGGTATGTCCTATCAGGAGGAGGACCTTCCTGGGATGATGCCTCAGTGTTCCCCCAAAGGAGCTGGAGGAGGTAGTTGGAGAGAGTGAGGTCTGGGCTTCTCTGCTGAACAAAAAGACAGACAAGTGGAAGGGATGGAGGGATGGATGGATTATTGGGAAGATTACTCAAATTACCTGGGACTACGTGTAATATTTATTTCCATGTAGTGGAATTAAATCTTTTGGGTTATCAAAGACAAAAAAAAGGCTGCCATGTTGACAAGTTAAACTGTTTGGCTTCATAAGTACGTGTACTTATGTAGTACTTACTCCCCAGCATATGTCCATCTTCATCTTGAGTGGCTGTCTAATAACTGAATATACCTGTGATGGTGTGCAGGGCCTTTAGGTTAATGTGTCCATAATGGCCTCAGACTTGATCCAATTTCAGTTTTTTTTTCATTTTCAGCTGAAAAAAGGATTTTATTGCTTTTTCCACAAATAGTTTTAGCCTGTTATTGCTCAATTCCCGACTCTGTGTGTGTGTGTGTGTGTGTGTGTGTGTGTGTGTGTGTGTGTGTGTGTGTGTGTGTGTGTGTGTGTGTGTGTGTGTGTGTGTGTGTGCGCGCGGCGTGGGCAG
>VVHJ01011114.1:5112-18005 GCA_015107715.1 Tylochromis polylepis
TGCACACACACACACACACACACACACACACACACACACACACACACACACACACACACACACACACACACACTTAGATAACTCCCACAGTTGCAGAGAACTGGCTGTGTGCTCACAAGGCTCAGTAGGCTGAAACTGATGGTGTTATAAGCACATACAACTGCTCTCATTAGTAATCTCACTGATAATGCGGAGATGAAAAGATCTTGCACCCTTGTATGTCCTGTTCTGTTTTGTACTTGCTAAGAATATGTATCACTGAAGCTCTGAGAGACACACATCAGTGATTATGCAGTTGTTTTAAACTGCAGTCCATCCGGGAGCGAACACTTTGGTTTCCTTTAGGACAGTGTCTGACTGGAATGAACAGCCTTGTCTTTGTCTTGTTAGTGTATTTGAATTATCACACTACTGCACTAACCTAATAATATTATTATTATTATTAGTAGTAGTAGTAGTAGTAGTAGTGGTATTAGTATTGTTATTATTGCTCTAGAACATGATGTGCAAAAGCTATGACCAACCATTTTCTATGGCAACAATGTGCTGAATATTTTGATGTTTTTGTTTAGAAAATGTCTGAAAACTCCTAAAAAATCTGCATTTATTTTTGTCCTCAAACTATACAACAAAATACTACACAACATAGTTGGGGTTTTTTCCCATTTTTTTTCAAATAAAAATCAGTTTCAGTGACTCTTCTTCTGCTGTGTAAAGGGCAAGTAGCACTCAACAGCATTCGAGTGACATGTGTGACTTCAATGAAGCCTCTAGAGAGGCAGAAAAGAGTCAGCTGACAGTGTTGAATATCCCATCACATGTGCGTCAACCGCTCTAAACAAAATACACAATTCTATAAAACACACAGACACACAATACATGGACAGCTTTCAAATGGACCAGGCATTCCACTGTTTCTAACACAAACCGCATCGTTAGTTTATGACTCCCTGTCTCCTAAGATTTGTGGTAAATACAACAATGAATAAGGGTGGATATTCTTACTTCAATTTTTAAAAGCTGCAAAAAGAAATGATCATCGTTAGTGATGATCATTTCTTTTTTGCTAGTGCAAACAAGCAAATTAAACAGCCATCTATGGAAAACGACGCTGAATAACTAATTATAAGTAAACAAGTTTAAGCTGAATAACAAAGAAACTGCTCACATCTCAGCAAACAAGAAGATCTTCCAAAAGTGACAGAAAAATCATAACTCAAATCAACTGTTTATGATATTTTGTTGACAATACTTTTCATTTTTCCTTTTCTCGTTGAATGATTAAAGGATGTATTGTAGCTCCAAAAAAGCTTACTCTAAAGTCCTTTTTCAAAATACATTTACATGATGTAAGAAGTGGCAATTTATAGTGACCCGCTGATTAAAAGAAATAAAATGGGATGCTAATGACTCAAACAATTTGAGAAACAGCAACTGAAAAATTTCACATCCATGTCCATGTCACATTTCTAGAGTCTTCTATTATTGTGTTTCCCTTAACATGAACTATTTGGCACAAGAAATTAAGAGCCTGACCGATGTCAGAGTTTTAGCACTGATGCCAATATTTGGTGATTTTAAAAATTTAATACTCCGATACTGGCCGATATTTTCTGTCTTTGAGACACACAAAACTTAACATTTGTTATGTGTATTTATTTATGTACTCATTTACTCTTTAACTGACTCTTCTCAGATTAAATGGTTGTTCTGTTTTGGTGGCGTCCCAAACAGGTGTGTTGCCAACAGAGAAGTTGCACAGCCCCCTCTGGTGGTCAGATGATGCTACAACTACACTCATAACATGATGGAAGGGTGTTTCTCAGGTCTATTCTTTAATTTTTTCAACTCATTTATCAGATGTTACAGATGTCAATACAAATAGATCGGCAAATAGCTAATATTTGTAAGTAATGCATTTCAGTAGGAAATATGTTTTGTTTCACTTACTTTGTTGTACAGAATAGGAGATGTCACTGTGGCAACCTGGAAAATAAATTTTTAAAAGAGTAGCAACCATGGTGTTTTAACTCAAACTACTATCTTTTCCTAAACCTGATAATAATAATGAACAACGTACTTAACAGCCACACAAATTATATGTAATTTGGGTCATGAAAGTCAGGGCGACCTGCCTTTTGATTGGTACGTAGGAAAGCAGACTGGTGTAGAGTTGCATTCAGGGGCATAAAATAATGTTGTGAAACTCATGTTATCCAGCATATCCACTCATACCCAGCAACATGAATCAATTAATTAAAGGTTGTGATTATATCACAAACTGCCTGTGAAACCAGGTTGTAATATTGGCCCAACCAATAAATCATTGTGGCTCTACAAGTAAACATCATGCTGTTTATAGGCAATATAATACAGCTGGCACAGTTTCATGGCTTAGATCAGTTAAATCATATAACAAAAATTAAATAGTTACACTGGAAAGTAGGAGGTTCTTGGAACGGGTACACACAAGAAATAGGCCAACATGGAACAACTGATGTTTGGATTCTTGATCAAATTTGGAAGTGTTGCGCTGTATTATATTGAGAAATTTAAAAAATAAATTCACCACCATTTTGGTTTGTGCCCCTGACCAGCATTTGTTCAGAGGTTTATGAATTTTTTGCCTGTCCACCATGTCAAAATGACAGAAAAAATATGATTTCTGTATAGTTTTCCTTTCCTGAAGATCTTTCTTATATTAATTTTATTTTCTTTGGATATTTCTTAGTGTTAAATGTTAAAAGCCACTGTGGCGCTGATGTGCTACACTTCCTCCTTTGTAGAGAGTTAGCCTTCATAATCACCAGCTGCTGAGGATCTTGGTATGCAGATTTTTTAGGTGTGGGTAGGATTGTGTGTATGTGTATTTGAATACGTTGATCTATTTATATACGTATATGTGTGGGGGGGTGCAATTCATACACGAACAGCACTGTGCAGGCAGGCATTTATTTAATACAGTATTGTAATTTTGCACAGTTTAGTAAATTTAAAAAATAACCCAATGGACAAATGGACTGAGGGGGAAAAAAAGTACAAGTCCTAATCTTGAACATTTTTAAGTAATGCAGTGCTGAATGGCACATTCGGGTGTGTTTTATATTTTTGGTCCCTTTCAAAGCCTTCCCTGGATGTGGGTGGAAAGCGCTTGATCTTCCCTTGTTCATATTAAATAAGTCAGATTCCAGCCCCCACCTCAAAAACCTATACTCACATTTACACTTGGCCTTATTAGATGTGAATATGAGCCTGTGTGTAGCTTTCCTTTTAGCTCAGGCCAGAGAGTTTGAGTCCTTTTGAACAGGCAGTAACATGAGGCAACTATGACAGGCAGGACGACCCTTGATCACTGTTAATTATCTAAGTGGACGTGAAGCTCCCAAACCACCAGAGCGATGCAGCTATAGCACTCTACATCAGGGAGGTTCTGCATATTTGCTTTCAGATCAGTGTGGGTGTACTTGTGTATTCATGTGCATCTGTGCCTTAACATCATCGATACCATGTGACATGTTGCCCTTCAAGTGCACGTCATGGTCACATGAAGGCAAGCGTGTTCTTCATCGTCCTTCAAAAGCAAAGCTGAGTTCGTCAAACCTGTCAAACACAAGAGCGCACCAAGGAACTCTTGAATAGCATATCTTTAATGAACCAGGGGCCATTTAAGATTTATGAAAGAGTTTTAAAATCCAACTACAATGGACTGTCATTACACTTGAATTCAAAATAGTTGCATCATCTCTTAGGAAATGATCTGTACTTGCATTATGAAGCTGATGCACTGAATTCCCCGGTGATTAGAAGTAAAGAACAGGAGTGGTGTAATATCACTTTTATTCATGCTCAGAACTATTACCACATTTTTAGATCTTGTGACATGAAAAGGAAGGAAACTTATAAGTAAGTTGACCTAAAAAAAAAAAAAAAAAGTTCCTCACACCAACTTTAAAAGTGTCCTCAGTCCATTAAATCATTTATATAGTGAGTCAATATTATGTGTTAGTGAGTAATGACAGTCCGGTCAGTACAGTGCCCACTCAAAAGCATGAGACTATTGTCCTCAAAATGACCTTAGAAGTATTGACTGCATTAGCAACATAGCACTCATAGACTACATACAATTTTTTTTGTTTGCCAATAGAATAAGAAAATTCACTGTGGGCAATTACTGTACATGTTTTATTGTTTTGCCAATACTACTACTCTATTTCAACAGTTTCTTACTATATAAGTAACAAAAATAAAATTACTCTAAATCTAAATACACCATAGGAAAAAACAGATAAATAAAACCAACCACTGACCAAGGGTTCTGGCCACAAACCGGTCCTCCTTCCTACCCATGCAAAAGAGTAGGCGTCACATGTGTTTGATCATTTATTAGCACACAGCAGTTTACAATAATGCAGCATTTATTTGTGCTTACTTGTGTTATTTTAATATCTTAAATCCACACAGCACTATATTATAAGCTTAACATTTTAAGCTTAACATCTTAACATTCCCAATAGGTGTAAATCATTAAGATCTAAAGATGTGACTACTCTGCAGTGGGCTATTTGTGATTGTTTTGTACTTTTAACTTGCCATTTCTCTGCTGCATTTAGGAATTTATAGAATTAAAATAATGAAAATACTTTATGCCATTACCAGCAATACAGAACAATTATCATGTGGACGAAGAAAATATCGTCTTAGCATGTTTGTGCCTACATTCAAACAGTAGCCTCCTTGAGTCCTACCTGTGTTTGTGCAAATTAATCAAATTTAAATGTAGCATACAACACCCAAATAGCTTTAAAAATAGGAAAAGGTTGTTTTTTTTTAATAGGGCAGTTTAATTTTGATATAGACTAAAGTTCATAATAAGCAAACTGGCAAGCCAGCAGTCCTGGAAGTGGTTACGTTCTTTATTTTTACTGGATTTAAATTTAATAGCTAGTCGTATCTATTTGTGTGTGTACAACCATGCTTGCCACTGCTTCAGGAAAATTAGGCTATGAGATATTTTAATTGGTGAAATATTTAAAAAACAAAAATTAGACAATAAGCTATACATGTTTACAATTAGATAAAATTAACAACCCTTATGGCAACGATAAACAAAAATTAAAATGCTGAAGCATAAACTTTGTTTGTTTGCATGTTCATATTGAAGACACAGGGAGATCCTGGAGATCTGCAAAAGGGTCACAAATTCGACTTATTCTGAAAACTTTTCGGAGAATTTTATAATCAAATAGTAGATTTTTTTTACAAATAGTAGATTTTTTTTACAAATAGTAGATTATTTTAAAATCTACTTTCATCATGTGCCCACTTTACCTATATAATATTTATCTATATAATATTTCTATCGCAGAAACTTTTATCAAGAAAGTATGACAGGTAAGGATTTAAAAAAAAATAATTTTCACAGCTGGCTGCTAGCCTGGCAACTGCTACCTCATTTGTTTCTGATATATAGTCTATCTGTAGCTTTTTATGCAAACAAATCTTTTAATGATATGTAAAAATAATTGCTGTGTTTTTGATGTTCTATAACATTATCAATAAATAAGCCACAGTTCATGTTACCTAGTTAACTTACCTAGCTAACATTAGCATAGCGTAACAAAGTTGTTATCTTTACATAAGTTAAGAACTGATCATTTAAACAAAATATTTGACTTGTATATATGAATTCATAGTATTAGGTAGACATTAGATAACATTAGATCTATTATTTAATAGCACTTTGGGTTTGCATGTTAGCATTTATTTTCTTTTAACAGTTTTGTCTGTTCTGCCTGTTTTCTTAAACACAAAGTGAGATTTGCACCATTCTGAGGAACCAAGAGCATTTTCAAAGTTCCATATGGTTGCAAAAGTGGCACCAATATGACTTGATAAACTTTTGCACATTTGCAAACGTATGCAAAAATAAGTACGTATAAAAGTGATTAGAAAAAGTAATCACTCAACTATTTCAAATATGTATATTAAGTAACAGGATTTCACAATGCCATCATTTCCAATATACATTTTGAAATGTAAAAGAAGTTTTAACACGTATTGCAAGTTCTTTAGTCAGTTCTACACCCAAACAGTAGTTTAACAAGTAGGAATTTGCTGTCAGGTGCTTCCATGCATTATACGCCAGGCTGTCTGACTTGGAGATAAAAAGTCTGGATGTCTTTAGATCCCCTAAAAGATGTACTGAGTCGAGACCAGAGTAAACAGAAGTGCTCTGTGACAACGACATCTATGCAGACAATTCTGAGGCAAGTTATGAAAACACTATGGCTAAGGGAAAATTACATCATGCTCATGGATTTGCATCTTTTATTTTTTGCGGGAAAGAAAGAGCTTACTGTGCCAAAGGCCCAGAGCTTTAGTTACAGCAGAGCTCAGATTCTCACGCTGGCATGTGGTACAAAGGCTTCTCCCCTTTAAAAAAAATTGTGTAATGCACAAATGTTATTGTAACATCAAATTTGTGAAGTTAATATGTATAATAAAATTTTGGGTTTCATGCGAACCTCATTAGGTTTCCTTTCAAATGATACATTAAAGCTTTCTGTCCCTTCCTAGAAGGTCATGCTTATTATTAAGCATTATAGTATACTTGTGTAATCGTACCATTGGCCAAATTTGTTTGTCAGTTACACTGTGTGTGGAAAGAAGGAAAAGGCAAGTGAGAGATAGAGGGAGAGAGATGCTCGGGGAGCGCAGAAAACAACACTATCAAAGGAGGGCTTCAAAGACTATCAGCTACGTCTCCTGGGTAATTTGCGATCCTGCATTCTTTCGACTTCAAAGGGCCGCTGTGTGTTGGAATACTGCAAGTGGGAGAGTGAAGGGGGGAGACGAGGGAACGGAGGAGGGGGAGAATCTGATTTCTCTAATAAATGCTGACACCAGGCCTGTTTGATATTAGATTCAGGGAACAGTTTGATTTGTTATCGCCTTTGAAACTCTTCGGATGTCCTTCAGAGAGGCAGGATGGCTACCACCGCACCCCGAGTGCGAAAGGGGATAGCAGAGAGTGCCAGGCTGGGAGTCCTGCTATAAAGATGACCATTAAAGGGCTATTGATTAGGAGTCTCTCTGTCTGACTTTTTGTCTGTCTCTCTGCCAGGACTCATACTGTATACACCTTAATACACTACAGCAACTCAATGTGCCTAAAAAAAACAAAAAAAACATTACAAGTAGCCGATTAGTCTGACTTGTACTAAAGCAATGTGTTGGACAGTGCGAGCTGGTCACAGGTCACTCTCTTTTTTGAAGCACACACAGTATACTTTGAAAAATCCACTGAAAATAGAGAAAATAAATAAAATATTCAGAGCCCTCAAGAGATTTTTCTGACCATGCAGAGCTGTAAGTGAGCAGCAGGGTGGAATATTTTGATGCCCACCACTGACTGCAGGTGAAGAGTGGAAGAGGAACCTCCCAGGGGTAGCCTGGAAAGTACTTCTAATGGGTTAGTTCACAGCTGCAGTTTTTTGCATATCTGCAAACTTTAAGATATTTTCTGAAGTGATCTTACAGCGTGCCTGCAGATTTGGTGCAGTGTTAACCAACTGTCCATCATTAAAGGTTTTTTTTGAATGGGCAGGTGAAGATGTAAAGTGCTGGAAAATAGCTATTTTTATTCAATAAATTGTGGAAAGACATCTAAAGGGAGCGTGCTTTTTATTGCCCCGGGTCCCAAATCACACTGCAAAGGTTACAGAACTAGTTTTTTATCAGTTTTCAGAATAGTCCTGTGAAGAAAAGAGAAGAGAGCCTGATTCGAAGTCTCTCATGTCCTCACACGTGGTGACTCACAAAGCATAAAGGACGTCAGATTTGAATACCAGATTGCTTCTTTTTAGAAGAATAATGTCAAATGTCAGACATGGAGAGGCTGGAATTGAAAGGTTTTTTGTTTTTTTGAATAAATCATTCAATCGTTCAACAAGCAGCTCTGATGGTATATTAGCCCACGTGCAGGAAGTGAGAAAATCCATACGACAGACATACTTTAATAAACATTAGGCTTGACCCATTCTGACATTCAGACATTTCTCTCCTAGACGTTGGCTGTTTTTTCTTTTTTCTTTCATAAAAGGCCCCGAAGTCGCCCTTATTAGACTTCTTACATCATTTTCATTTGGACATTGGAACTGTAGACACAGATGGAGAGGGGCATGCGAGGCACACTGAACTTGGTCACCATGCCAAGTCCAGACAACTCCCAGAAGAGGTTATGAAGTTAGAGCGACACTATAATATTTTCACTCTAACTTACTGGTGCTCACTGGATCTAGTTGCATTGCATACTGGATGGGTGTCAGCACAATTATCTACATCACTTCTACAGATAACAGATGCAGAGAATGAACTGGGAAGCTAAAATCAGCACAATCTAGCAGAAAATCCCAATTTTTCCAAAAGACTCCGTAGTTTTGAAAGTTGTTTTCTTTCATTGAAACATTTGTGGTGTTTGATCTTTGCTATATTGTTATATCTCAGTCTTGTGACGATAAATCTGCTGGCACTGCCTCACTTATAAGGCCATCTTTAAGCAGCTTCCATTACATCTGTCCTCATATTTACTTACACCCCCAGTGTCAGGCTACAGCCTGTGCTCTCGAAGCTCTCTGCTCCTATCTTTACCAAGGTTCCATTCAGAGCTTAGTGAAAGGGCTTTTATGTGGGCAGCTCCATCTGTTTGGACTGAACTACAAAAATTTGTTAATTTGTTAGACACAAAGTTACAAATATTTCAAGGAGTGAAATGGGGAAAGTGTTTATTTGTAGTTTTCGGTTCTTCATTGAGAACCGATGTGTGAAATGCCCTTTTGGCCTCCTTTCCTTAATGTTTGTATAACTGTAAATTCTGGGTTTTTGTTTGGTCTTTGTAACCCAATTATTTTTGTACAGAGAATCGCTTTAAAAAGACATGCCATAGTGCCTCGGCGACGATTCATTTATCATGTGCGGTTTAAAAAAGTTATTTCTCTTCTCTTTCTTTGTTTCTTCAGATATTTCTTTACATTAGTTTATGTGTAGAGTGTGTTTGAGAGAGAAGTGCAGATGCCCTAAAGGGTTGACCTCTGAGTAGGATTTTTGCACTGTTCTAGCACCTTGGTCACAGAAGTCACATTTTCATATTGTTATGTTCAGACCTGTACAACACTCTTGACAAAGTCATCGTTACCAGTGTTAAAGAGGCTTATGAGACTTTATTTGTTCAGGAGGTCTGTTTGAGATCAAGATCTTATTTTAAGTTTCAAAATGAGAACATTCAGTTACACAAAACAGCCATCACATATGAACTAAACAGTCACGTCGCACAATAAGACACTAAAGTCTGGCAGAGGAATGAGTTTGTCTTATTTCAGCATGTTTTGAGGTACTGGTATGTACCCAAATAGTGTGAACTCAAATTTGGAAATGCCAGATATGAATGATAGATGATCAGTTGTTAAATCTAAAAGAAAAATGTGGGGTTTCACGAAACACTTTATTTATTAAAGATGTTCATTTCCTATGTATTCAGCTTCTGCATATTTTATTTTTATGTATTGTAAAGTCCCATCCTCATATAAAGTGTCTTGCCCGTTGCCCATTAGAAAGGAAGTAGGAATCAGGTAATAACTGACTCATCAAAAGTATTATCCTTCTTAAGTTATCCTAAGTATCTCGCGTAACATCATATGTACCTTGCTTGAAACTTATCTGCTATTTTGGATGTGATACAGTCACTGGTTGAGAGGGAACAATGTTTATCCCCAAATTGGTTGGCAAATGTTTGCTACAGGTTGCTAGCTGCCACTGAAACTGTTCACAAAGAGGGTGCTGCTCTAAAAACTTTCTTGTGATTACTTTTGTCGTTGGCAGGTTGCCATAGTCACCTGTAGTTAGCACTGCCTTGCTAAGTACTAGCCAAGCTGCAGTAAAACTTTTAAAGTGTGATGCAAACAGGAAATGGGGAATGGTCACCATCTTAAAGGTCAAAGTTGTGCATCAGCACTGTAGCTAACATGCTTTAAAAGGCGAAACTTTTACTCTGAAGTTGAACATCTCAGTTTACGTTTTACTTTTTTTACAGTTTCACTACCACGCAGAGAGCTTACATGTGTTTGCAGACAAGTTGTTACATTTTTCCCACACAACCAATAGATGCCAGGTGGACATGGGCGAGCCTTTAGGCCAGTGTGTGACTGGGGCCTTATTTATTTCACCCTACAATGTCACACATCCAAAATGGCAGACAAGTTAACGTCACATGATTAGAGGTCATGTGACTGCAAAACTCAATAGCCTAAAATGTTTAAGGTGGTTAAGGTTATATAAATACTTTAGCTAATGTAATGTAACTAACATATAACTTGTAGTAACGTTAAAAGGTTACTTGGCAACATTTCAGTCTGTGTCGTATTAACAAAATATAATGTTTTAAATGAATGGTCTGACTCAAGTCTAACTACAAGTCCAACTGATTACTGTTTAAGTACAGTAATCATTTTGTTTTGGTGTCAAATTTGGTATCAAGAATCACCTAATTCTACTGTTATTGGTACCAACTGGTGTATTTCTGGTATTTTGACATTCCTACTATACCCCTCAAAGTGAGTTCCATTATATGTTTATTAGTTACACATTTTTTAACTTAAAGAAGGTTTAAGTAATAAAATTGACCATATTTACAATTTCTATATTCAGTATATAAACCTTTTTTTTTTCTGTAATCATCGTATCTCTGCAAATTAGAAAAGATAGCCATATAAGGAAGTAAGGAAGAGCTGATTCATACCATCGACTCTTTCTCTCTTCCACAGAAGTGTCTCACATTTTAGTTTTTAACTCCAGTTTTCATTTATCACTGACTATCTAGTAGGTTCATTGAAGGTCACTCTCAAGTCTTATATCTGAGTTCAAGCAAGGATTTTGTTTTGTTTTTTCAGTTTTAGCAAAAATATCCACAGTAAATATACATGCTGCATATTCACCCCACCCAAAGCACCTCCCTACACATTCACACGTACACACACTCTCATACAGTAACTCATCAAAGTGGATGTAAGCAGAAAACACCTGCGGTGTCATCCACTTTCCCCACATCCACAGTATTCACTGACCCAGGGGAGAGCCATGCTGTTTGATTATTCTGCAGGGTGATTGATGTGTCGCACACCACTGTGGTTTGTATTCATAAGAAAGCACGCATTACCATTGATCTATTGATGCTCGGCATTGTGTAATGAATATGCAAAACTGCACTGTACTGCTGTACATCCGAGCGATTGGCTGTCAGTGACATCATCTCCAAGTCGCAGGTCTTTGATTCCCGCTGCCCAGATAGGATGCCGGAGAATTGTAAATGAGACGTAATCAGTACTAACAATCCTGAATCTGTGCCAGCTGAAAAACACCCCGTCAGCCCCCACCCCAAAAAGAAATTCTTGCCCCTCCTTGTTGCCCCTGCCAGAATCCCTCCTCTCCTTTTCCATCTCTCTATCTTCTCATTAATGCTGGGTTTGGAACAAAGAGCCATCTGGGCATGGCTACCTGCCAGCTCAGGTGGGCCTTTACACAGACAAGACAGCTTCTCTTCAACATCTGTCTGCCAAGATCAAAGACATTTCTGTTTACCCCTTAAACTCCCCCTCTTGTGTTTCTCTCTCTTTCTCTTTCTCTGCCTCTCCTTCTCTACCTCTCATTTTCTAATTTCCGCAAAAACTTCACATACAATAGATAGGAAGTAGACTAAATGCAGCACCCTCCTCCCCCTTAATGTCTCTCTCCGCCTTTTTGTCACTTCGCAGCTCTTCTTTTTCGCCCTCAGGGTGTCATGCAGTCTCCCAGACTGCTTTGTTTTGTGTTTTCAGCTTTTTTTAGGTAATTGTTTTCCTGTGTATATACTGTGGGAGACATAATTTTTGAAAATTCTCTGTGCTTTGCATCTCAGCAGTCACTTTACAAATATATCAAGCTTTTTTTAATTTTTTTTTCCCTGTAATTGTCGACTCCCAGTAGCCTTGGGCTTTAGGTGCAAACATTCAGAAGAAGAAACAAGTACTTCTCAGCTCTCACAGAAACATCTCACATTAGCAGCTAAAAGCAGAGCTGCCATTTTTATGGCCCTTTGTGCAAGGTATCACAATGTCCACCAAGATCGATAAACATGCTGATAGTAAAAAAAAAAAGAAAAAAAGATTTACAGCTTGTAATCAGATGCAGATGGGTCCATAGTCCTTCTGTGACTGCACCTTATATCACGGAAAATATTGATCACGGGTTTCAAACATAAGGCCCAGGGGCCAGAATTGGCCTGGTAAATATTACAATGGAGCCCACTGTATGACTTTGGAAAATGTGAAGGAGGGTGTAATTTATAATTTCTTTTAACTGTGCTTTGTCAGTAGGAAACCCTTTACAGCTTTTCCTGCTCATAAAGTAAAAAGTAATAAAGAAGTGGAACGAAAATCATACATGATTCCAAACATTTTTTACAAATAAATAACTGCAAAGTGGGGTGTGCATAATTATTCAGCCCCCTGAGTCAATACTTTGTAGAACCACCTTTTGCTGCAATTACAGCTGCCAGTCTTTTAGGGTATGTCTCTACCAGCTTTGCACATCTACAGACTGAAATTCTTGCCCATTCTTCTTTGCAAAACAGCTCCAGCTCAGTCAGATTAGATGGACAGCGTTTGTGAACAGCAGTTTTCAGATCTTGCCACAGATTCTCGATTGGATTTAGATCTGGACTTTGACTGGGCCATTCTAACACATGGATATGTTTTGTTTGAAACCACTCCATTGTTGCCCTGGCTTTATGTTTAGGGTCGTTGTCCTGCTGGAAGGTGAACCTCCGCCCCAGTCTCAAGTCTTTTGCAGACTCCAAGAGGTTT
>VVHJ01011124.1:0-10369 GCA_015107715.1 Tylochromis polylepis
CTCCCCAGATCTTAATCCCATTGAGAACTTGTGGTCAATCCTCAAGAGGCGGGTGGACAAACAAAAACCCACTAATTCTGACAAACTCCAAGAAGTGATTATGACAGAATGGGTTGCTATCAGTCAGGATTTGGCCCAGAAGTTGATTGAGAGCATGCCCAGTCGAATTGCAGAGGTCCTGAAAAAGAAGGGCCAACACTGCAAATACTGACTCTTTGCATAAATGTCATGTAATTGTCGATAAAAGCCTTTGAAACGTATAAAGTGCTTGTTATTGTATTTCAGTACATCACAGAAACAACTGACACAAAGATCTGAAAGCAGTTTTGCAGCAAACTTTGTGAAAACTAATATTTGTGTCATTCTCAAAAACTTTTGGCCACGACTGTACATTCAGCAAAGATGAAAAAATACAAGCTGTATATTGTAGAACACCTTTGGATCTTGGACAACTTCTGGTCTGGAATAGCATTAATATCTTACACCAACACAAGATAAACCATTATCAAACAATTATTGTGCCTAATGAGATATTACTCCACAAGGAAGTCTCGGTTAGAGCTTTGTGTTGTTCTGCAGAGAAAGCGGTGCACACTGCTTTATAATACCTCTAGTACTTGGGTAACGTCTTGCATGGAATACCATTCATTTCTTATAGCAGCACAAGATGAACCATTACCAAAAGATTAAGGTGCCTAATGAGATATTACTCCGTAGTGAAGTATAATCAGAGCTCAGTTCATTTCCACCACGTAGGCCTATACATCACAAAGATGTAAAGTGTTGTTGCTTTTATACTTTTTGAACTGTAGTACATCCATTGCCAGTGCTTTCTCCAGTGATATTACTGATCCATGCTTGACTAAGTAGGAACAATGGGATTATCAATTAAAGAGAGTTTCACCCACCTGTCTGGATGCCTGATCAGCCTGGACCATCTGCAGGCTTAAGCAGTCTCACACATAGATCTTCCGGTGAGCCAAAGCTTAGAGGAAAATGTTGGATTCACAGCCCATTTAACCCAATATTAACATAAATCATTGTGGGATAAACACCTCTACTAGCCAGAACTGCGATAGAGCTCACCAGTCTGTGGTTTCCCACTTTGCTACTTCCATATGGTTTTTCATTTTTTCTATATTATAGCTGCGTTTCTGTAATTGTGAAGAAACCTTTAGTCTTTTTTTTAAATTTAATGAGAAAATGGAGCTCAAAGTTTTACATAACTTTTGTTTTGAACTTTACATCCAGTAGAATCCACTGTTTGATTTCTTTGAGGCTTAAACTAGTAGGTTTTTTTTTTCACTCAGTCACTTTCCATTTTAAAAAACGTAGATAACATACATACACTTGAGCACATTTGCACCAGTTTAATTCCTTTAAACATTAAAATCTGTATTCACTATGAATGCATTTCAAAAAAGAAATTTAAGAAAATAGGGATCTCTTGCTAACATCATAGAGGCACCCAGTAAACCAAATCTGACATAATATGACCTCAAGGAATGTTACCAGTAGATGGTTCAAATACCAGGCATATATTGTGCATTTACTCCCCATAGTGTTCGAGATATTATGCATACCAAATGCCCGTCATGCTCAGCAGATACTGTGACATTCAGTTCAGTTCAGTTCAATTCAATTTTATTTCTATAGTGCCAAATCACAACAACAGGCGCCTAAAGATGCTTTGTTTTGTAAAGGTAAAAACCCTACAATAATAGAGAGAAAACCCCAACAATCAGACAATATAAGCAAGCACTTGGTGACAGTGGGAAGGAAAAACTCCCCTTTAAACCTTTAACCCGACCTGGAGTAAGGACAAAAGAGACACTGTGGTAGAGAGCCAGAGATTAATATTAAATAATGATTAAATTACAGAGTGGTGTTTAAAATTTCATAATGGGAAGCCCCCAGCAACCTAGACCTATTGTAGCATAACTAAGGTGGGGTTCAGGTTCACCTGGTCCAGCCCTAACTATAAGCTGTGAAATGTGTTTCTTGTGTAAGTATATTTTTCCAATTATGAGTGTCACAGTGCCTATAAGTCAGATACACTGTATAATCCCATGTTATCCTTTTTGTAGTTCGAGATGTAAACTTTTACATCACTCAGACTTTTACATAACTTCACTCAGATAATGGAAAGGATTTTTCTGTTATCTGAGTGAAATGTTGAATTATTCATGTCTGAGATATTGTAAATGACAATAGATTCCATAAAAGCTTGCAGGCATGTATTGTCTTTCCAAGAAGCAAGAATAACCAAGGACAAATCATGTTTTTGAAGCCATTGGGCAGTCTGTGTCATGGGTGTGACAGCTACAGTGGCACAGGAATGGTTTGCCCTTTCTTCCTGAATGACAAACATGATTTGTGTTTGAATTGCAAACATGTGTGTCATGAGGTTTGTTCTAGGCTGCTTCAGCAAGTGCCACAGAGATGTACTGTTTGCATGTGGTTGGAATAAAAATGGGTTTGTACATCACACGTGTATGACATGTTTACATTTAATGAAACCATGTCTGGATTGCTGGCATCATCCATCCATTCATTCAACCATCCATCCATTCAACCATCCATCCATCTTCTTTGTCATTCATCCAAGGTTGCACGGAGGCTTGATCCCATCCCAGCTGACACAAAAACATGGTGTAAACCTTATTCAGATCTCCACTCCAGTTTTGAACATAGAGATTTATTAATATAAATTTGCGTTCTTTGTCCTGTGTTCGTGGAAGCTTGTTCCAGGAGTTCCTTCCACATAACTGGCTATTAAAAAAAAAAAAAATCTATAAAATTGCCAGATTCTGTTATAAATCAGACATTGTTGACTTATTCTAACAGTCTTATATTAACAGAAAGCTGGCTAGTGAAATACCCAGCGAGACTAGCCTTAGCCAAAGCTACTTGTAGCTTTTCCCTCCAAATTTGTACAAGCCAATGTTAGTGTGATAGGTGACACAGTGGGCATGTGAGCCAACAAAATGTGTACCTTACCTTGCACCTAATGACATTTAAAAACACAATATGAACAAAAGCATTGGGTCACACCTTGGATTCTGTGTCATGCAGTCTCCTTTCACAAAATTCTAAAAAGGTCACTGAATGTGGTACTGCAATAGCATGGCACCATTGCAACAGGTTAGTTTGTGAAATTACTTGCCTCCAAGATATTCTATGGAAGCATTTAGGAAGTGCACCAAAAAAAGCCACAGAGTAGCAGATCACATAGAGTTAGACTGAGTGTTGAAGTCCTGAAGTGCGTGGTGCTTAAAAGTCACCAACTCAGTAATTCTTAAGCTTTTTAAACCTCCTCTTTCATTAACATCAGCACAAAAGTTGTGCACCAGGAACTTAATGGCATGGGTTTCCAAGGACAAGCAGCTCCTGTAGGTATAATAGGTGGCACTTTTTCCATGTAGGGTGTGTAGATATAGCTAATGCAGGGGTTGAATTACAATAAGTGTTGGCTGGTAAAAGAAGCCATTTCCCAGATCTCTGGCTACTTACAACTTGCAAAATACTCATGTATCATATAAACTGAGGTTGTGGGTCCTATTGGCTATGTACAAATGGCATACACACTAAACACAAAGATCCTTTGTCATAATATCTTGAATTCAAACGAAATGGGTTTATTACTATAAACCAAAATAATTTTATGCTCCAATTCAAAACAGAAAGTTTAGAGAAGGCTTTGCTTTCTTCGGTGGGAGTCAGCGTTATCAACAACAGGCAAGATGCCTGCAGGGTGAATTATAGTCTCTGAAGCACCTTCATTGAAGCACACATGCTGTTAAAGTCTCCGAGCTGTTCAATCTTGTGAATTAATCACTGTTGTTGTACAACATAATACAGCTCATTCTGATCATCCAGGCATATTTCCTCACATCATGTTTTGGACCCACCAGCTGGCCATCTATAGCTCTGTGGATCTGCCTGGCTTGCTCTAAAACACAGAAGAGGTCAATGCATTCAACTCCACAATTTTCTTATTGCTCTATCCTAAAATAATAATAATAAATAAATAAAATTAAATCCTGCAGCTAATTTATTCATATTCTCAATTTCTTCCTGGCCTCCCTTTGAAAATGGAGAAGGGGGCGACGACAGAACTGCCTTATTCTGCTCTTTGAAAATCTTCTATTAAAAATGAATGGTCCTCTGATTTGGCGAAAAGGAGGGTGAGATTGGGATCGTCTCCCAGACACAGATGGGCAGAGTGAATCCATAATGGGTCCAAGTTGAATATCTACTACTCCCCCAATTTTCTATTTTAGGCATTTCTTAGAAAGAGCATATACGCTCAGCAAAGCCTCAGTGGTTAATGGTTTAAAACTGGGGTTGCTTAGCTTTAACTGTGGTTAGCATGTAATAGAGAAGACTGCAACAGCTTATTCTTTTGTGTCCCTTCAATGGTAAAAAAAAAAAAAAGTCCCGTGATTGAGTTATAGTCAGTCAGATTAAAATCTTTTAGCAATGCTTCATTTCTGCACTGTGTGACAAGACAGTAGATCAGAGAGTTAGAATTGTCACATGATTGTGCTTTGATTAATTCTGCTTTGTTCAAAGAGTCACATAAAAAAGTTTATACTCGTTCCAAACACAGTTTTATCTCATGGTGTGGGGGGACGTTGAATGTGGTCAATAAAATCCAACCCTAGTAAGTTTTATTTGTGCAGTGTTTCAGCTTGGCTTCGGTAGTGTGTCACCTGGAGAAGATCAACACTGTTGACATTATTAAAAGTTCCTCCACAGGGAGAGGTGCCATAAGGTAACGACTAACCTGCTTCAAGCAGATTTTCATTCACCAGTTTCTTTTCCTCCATTCTTGTTGGCTTTTGTAAGGCACAACCTAAAAAAGAGGTAGCACAAGTAAAAGTAAAACATCTACTTTAAGTCACGAATTCTCAAAAGCATTTGACACCCTTAAACTTAATCAACCTCCTAAGACCCGAACTCTTTCAAGGCATGCATTTTTAATTTCTCTTTGCTATTTGGGCTGATTGGTACCTGATGAATGTAAAAACAAAGAATCATCTTTTTACCTGATGTAGTGTCTGAGAAAAATGATATCCACATATGAGGACATTCGTTTTAAATTTCGATAGAACAGTGGCAGTATAATGTCCTTGTAAGTGGTTATCAGGCCCCTGTAGAGCAAAATTTAGTATTGTGGTCCAGACAACCCAAAATGTGATGTCCACATACAGTATGTGGACGCCAGGTCCTAGGAGGTTATATAAAAAACACAGTCTAGCTCTAGATGATGACAGTGCCTTTTTTTGTTTCCTTGTCCCTTTTTAAGAGAACTCATTGTGATTGCATGGCAGACATCGCCAAAATTGGTGTTCCACAGGGATCTCTCCTTGTTCCATTACTTTTTATATGAGTGATGAATAACATAAAGATTGATGATGTTCTTGATCGTTAATTTTAATTAAGATAATTTTATGTGCTGCTTGTTCAGGCTCAGGCTCCTGAATATAAGGAATTCATTATTTCCAGATAGCACTTTCTAACCATATACCTATTATTCCATATTAACAAAATTGTATTTTCTACAGCTTTGGGTAGAAGAAACCAACAATAACTATTGGTTAAAAAAAAGAAAAGAAAAAAGAACATGTAAACTTGGGTCTCATGATCAATGTTAAAGAAAGAACTGAAAGTTTTACTTGAATACATTTGATAGAAGCTGCTGTGCTCCTCTCACTGATTTTCACCAATTAAGATTTAGCTTAATCTTAAATGAGAATCTGATGATGCACCAGACCACTGTCAGTCACATGTGATCATACCACAGATATGTTGTTTGTTTTTTTTCCAAAACTATATCTCCATTGATTATTTAGGAGATAAATATGCATTGATGGTGTTTTTCTGTTGCAGGTAGTCTGACTATGACTATGACAGTCTTGTAGCCACAGGTACTCAAATCTATAGTGTCTCTGCAGAAGAAAAATAAAAAACACTGTATGAGCACGAGTTCCTCAGTATGATTATGAATGCAAACGATGTTCTTCCTACCATGTGCACTCACCGAGCATAGAGACATAATGACAATGACATGAGGCTAAAGTGTATTTATAGGTGTGAATAAGTAATACATTCTGAAGATTTAATGATGTGTTCATTGTAGTGGATGGAGGATTCCTGATCAGTAAAGGTCCAAACCCCTGCCTGCATCAGGACTAGAGCAGAATGCCAAACAAGAATGGTAGACTGAGGATGCTAGTGTTTTGATCAGTGTGTTTGAGTGTATGTGTGTGCCCGTGTGTATGTGTGTAGCGTTTGGGAGTGGTCCTAAGATCAGAAGCTGAAGGATGCAAGCAAAACACATCTTTAATTCCAACACTGTTTATCTTTCCTCCTTTTAGAAGTGCAAAAATCTGAAAAATGTAAAATGATTCAGCAATAATTTTGCAGAGATTCAGCTGATACACAGTGGAAAAGGCTTTCAGTAAATCCTGAAAACAATCTTCAACACCCTCAGAGAAGAGTATTTACATCAAAGCGGTATCAATAAATCCTCACTGAGACTAATTTTCTACAGGTTAAGCTTGTGTTTGTCCCTGACAAGCTTTGTAAAGAAGACACAAGGGTAAATCACACAGTGAAGTAAACCATGTCCAAGTGTTTTAGAAATTAAGCAATTTTTGTAATCTATTTACTTCATGCTGGGGAAACATACATACAATGCAGCAGCAGAATAAACATAACAATCCTTGTTCTATACAGGCAGCAATAAGTAGGGAATCCAAGGGAGGAAGCCTCTGTGCCTGTAACTGGATTTACTCTGCATTTGCATGAGCCTTTTCCACACTACATTAGGCAGAAAGTGGAGATAGGCCCAATAATGTGAGCCCCGTCTTTTACTACAGTGATGAGCTAATTTCAGCCATTACCCTTGAGAAATCTTTTTTATTACCTTTAGGGAGAGTTTGCTGAGCAGGCATGCTCTTTTTCACGTTCAGCGTTCTGTTGAAGGATTCAAACACTTTGACTCCTGGCAACTAACCAGTGAAAGCACAATGTGGTGACTAACAGAGGGCTGAACTCTTTCCTAGAATTTAAAAATAAAATCTTATATCACTAATGTTTGAGCTACAGCTACATTTATAATACAGTACAATAAAGTAAAAGTATAATTATATGATAATACAGTAAAATTGTTTTCATATAAAATTTAAATGATATTTGTTAAATTTATTGTTTTGAGTCTTTTGAGACCTTATAAGCATAATTATGGTTTATTTAGTTTATTCTGGATTACTCCATTCCCCAATTTAAATGATAAATTATAACAAATGGGTTCTATGTTCTTAATATAAGAGTAGACCATGTTATTGCCATAACTGGACTTGAATCTTCTCTGTGGTCTTCCTCTTTTCCTCCTGCCTGGCAGCTCCATATTCCTCGGTATCCACTATTTCCCTCCACTGTACATATTCATTAGCTCAGCCTTGCCTTTTTAACTTTGTTTTCAAACCACTCAACCTGAGCTGTCCTTCTAATGTACACATTTCTAATCCACTTCATTCATCTTCTCTCCAGAGTATACCTCCACTTCTCCAGGCTCTTTTCCACTGTTCGGTTTTGTTTTGGTTATTTGCAGTTTCTCCAATAATTGCACACTGACAATTTTCTGGGATATCCACTTGTGGTGAAATTGTGGTATTTTGTTAACACACATCTGACTCCTGAGTGCTTTTATAGAGATGCTCACACTTCATCAAGTGTATTTGATTACCTGGCTGCTACTTACCCTCTTCCTATGATTGCAGTAAGGGTGTACTTTCTTCTTAAATGTATCATGAACTCCAAACGTCTTACAGAAATTACCAGTACATGAAAGGATTAACAGAGAGATGGATCTTTATGATTCAAATTCAGTCTTTGATCATGAATGGTTTCAAAAATTGACTATGGCTATTGTATACACATGCCCCAAGGCAAGTGCTGCACAGAAAACAGCCTAAAAATGCATGTTCTGAGCGATATTAGGTTCACTCATGGGTTTGGTGAGTTATTATGACACCTTAGTGATGAGACCTTGTAGTGACAGCATTATTTGTCAGCCCATTGCAGTGTTTCTACAATCATACGGTCACAGTATTTGCAGTTTTTTTTTTTTTTTTGTATTAATGTTTTTACTGGTCTCAGTTGTTTTAGACAAAGGCATCATGGAAATTAACCTGAACGAAAAAAAATCAAAATTACTTCTTGATTTATGGAATCAGTTCTTTAGACTGTGTTTATCATGAAATCGAGAGATTAAAGTTATCCTAGAAACTGGCTGAATGTGGAAGGAAGTAATGAGATCCAGAGACATACTTATCTTTATTCACTGTGTGCAACATTAAGCTAATGTTTAATAATAACATCATTATATACCATCTGTTACAGCTAATGGAAATCAATAGCTTTTGGGGTTTGGTTTTTTTTAATTCTTAGTTGAAATCCTTCATCTATCACTAACCACCTTGTGAAAGTCTTCACTTGCAGCTTTATTCTGGCAGCATTAGTTTTAGCAAGTAGAGGTGGAGGTGATGTAATCATTACCAGAGCATGTCGGCAATTTCAATCCCGTCTGAATCTGCCATGACAGTAATTTTTATGGACTGCTAATGCTCTCACCAGTAAAAATTCTGTCCACTTAACCTGCTGTATGATACCCAGTGAAGAATTACCTGAGGAAATACAGCCGAGTTCAACGTGACATCTCTGAGATTGTTGCCAAATATTGGGTCATTTCCTTTGGGAAGGCACACCTTGTGTATGGTAGTGGACCATCTGCTCAAATTGCAAGTGGCAGCAGGGTTTTTCCTAAAAAGAGCATTGACCAAGGGTCTCAAATCTACTCAGTCTGTGACTTTTTCTGCTTGTCATTCTCTTCAAATTGCACATCTGATGATTTAGTGGCTATTGTCCTGCAAACTGTGAACAGACTTTAAACCTTTAATATGTTTAAACAGCTGACAAAATTGCTTATCAGAGCCCAAATGTGCTCTATGAGTATTCTATGAGTCTCTGTGATAAAGCACATAAAAGTGGAACTTAATATTCCTTAGGCCGATTATTTTTTCACTTTTCACTTTTTATTATTATTATTATTCTCTGAAGAAAAAGACTTACTTGAAAAATTTTAATGACTCTAGACAGCAATTTCATCAAGATGAAGTCAGAGCAGACAGGGGACTTTTAACAGGTTTAAAGCTGTTTAATCTCACAATGCTTTCCACAGAAAGTACTGCTGTAAACAGATATCCTTGTTAGTGAAAATCCCATTACTTTCCATTTTCTCACCTTGATTTTATGTGTCACGAAAAGGCCCAGAAGAGGCCTTACAAATAGTGAGGACAGCTTAATGCCGGTCAAATTGAGAGACAAAGATGTAATTATTCCACTTAAGCTGCAAGCTGCTGTTGAATTAAAGTCATAATAGACAATAGCTGTTGAAGAAGCCTTCATGTCACACATTTATATCAGATAAACACAGTGTGAAACAGTTCTGAAGGGGCTGGTGTTGTTTATTGGTATCTCTTCTGGAAGGCACTGTGTCTGCAGCACTAGAATTATAGTCATTCTTCTTATTTCAGTCAATAAAACACATTCACTTGGTGATCAGGTTTATAAAACGCTAATAAAATGCCATCATGCAGGCATTTTTATGGGTTTGAGTCTTTTGTATAGATCTATGCCTCAGTGGCTTCAGTTCTCTTTATCCTGTATGTGCAACGGGATATTTTGTTTTGCACATATTAATGTATTGATGATGCATAAAGCAATGCAACAAAATTCCAATAAACAATCTTGGCTACATTAACAGTCACACAAGTCTGCTTGTTTTCCACTGTTCGATTTGTGCAAGAACAGCAAAACAGAAAACAGGAAATTACTTTTTTTCTCCCATTACAAAAATGTCTAAAGTTGTCAGAGTGATGGCTGAAAATCTCACTTTCTTTATATCTTATATATTTTCTTTCTGCATATATATATATATATATATATATATATATAAAACTCCCCGCTTGCCTATCCTTCAAGCTTGGGTCCCCTACCAGAGGCCTGGGAGCTTGAGGGTCCTGCGCAGTATATACACACACACACACACACACACACACACATATATATATACATATATATATAAAACAAATTCCACAGAGGAGACTGAGCTGGTGACAATATCCTCTGTGGTGTTTTTGCTACAGCAGGTTCACCAATACCACTGAAAAGAGATTACTATGAAAACCACACTGTTATCAAAACAGCACCAATAATATTTTAACCAAACTGCCATAATTCATATTTAAAAATGTCAAGAGCATTGGTTTGTTTTTATTACCTCTGCCTGGGGCGGGGG